>PVJO010009950.1:0-66507 GCA_004026905.1 Hystrix cristata
TGTGTCCAATTTACTTCACTTAAAAGTATGTTCTCAAGGTGCATCCATTTAGTTAGAAATGTCTCAAGTTTATCCTTTTGAATAGTTCTTTAAAATTTCTTCTAAAAGTTGATTTCAGTCGACATACAATAATTTACATCTTTATAGGGTAAAGTGCGCTATTTTGATGCATGTAATTTTGAAGAGTTTTGTCAGTAAGAAATGCACAGTATGCTATTGCTTTGGTCACTGGCATCACGAGTTCCAACATGGATGACAGGGAAAAGAGTTTGTCCTTGACCAAGAGACAAAACTACCAGATGTTTCCTCTGAAATCTACAGTGAGGACTGGAAGACACAGACTAGTCTAGAAGGGAGTAAACTGGAAGTAGACCTAGCTTTGTTGAGCTCACAGCCTGTGTCCTAACACATTAGAACACATTAGATAAAGCTGCCAACCTCTCACCTCTAGGTCCTAAAGTTTTACAGCTAAGGCTTATGACCAAGGGACAGCTGAGTGATTGAACTATACACACATCATATTTTCCATCCAGGCATCCAAAATAAATCTGTAATAGAAATAAAAACAGCAAATTTTTCTTGCAACGACAGCTTTAAGACAATGCCCTGGGTTTCTTCTTTCTATCAAATTGTCATGCTTATGTACTGCTCATATGAAAATGCAGGAGTTTGTCCTGCTTGGACAAGGTAGATAATGGCCAAAACCACGTGGTAGAAAGTAGCAGAGCTGAGCAGAGCTGAGCAGAATTGATGTGGGGCTTTCTCCAAAGATTATCACTTTTTTTTCTGTTGAATTTGGGACCTAAACCTTATCACTGATATATTTTACCTGAGTGTGATAACCATCTATCCTTTTGCTCACACAGACATTTTTTATAAGCCTGAAAGATCTGCATTGACTAACGAGGACGATGCACTGAGTTCAAAGACTAGTACTATTAGCATGGCATTTTAAATTATGTAACATGATTGCTTATAGTAAATACAGCCCCTTCCATAGACTTATGATGCCCGCTGTGTCAGGCAATTAAAAAGTTCCAGAAAAGCATTCTCAGCATGTCAGATTCCCACGGCTGATTTATAGGATTACAGATTTTCCTCCTTTGTGATTCAATTAAAGAATTTTACACTAGGCTATTATAGGGTTTTGACTCTGATCATAGGTTGGATGCTAAAATATTAGATTAGCATGTGATCTGATTATAAATAAACTGAATTTCTTGTTTGCAAGGGACTGTAATTAAAGCTGTAGTTGTAAGAAGCAGTTATCTAAAGACCTGCGTGAAAGGGCTAGAAGATAAAAATGAGTAATACCAATATGCAATTGATTACTGGCTCCTATAGATAGCTCAGCGCAGAAATGAAGCCCTAGTGACAAATGACTCGGATTTTAACCCAGGTGTTGAATTCTTGAAAGGATTAATGATGTGAGGAAATAAAACAATTTCATAAGGACCTGAAGTTAATCCAAAAAATTTCTGGTTTTAGGTTCTCAGAGATTAAACCCAGTCTGGCATTACCCAAAAGGTTTTACCCATTGTGTGCACATCTAAAAATCTGTAAAGGACAATGAATGCATTTCCCACATATAGCTAGAAAATAGTTGCAACCATCTTGAGATAGGGAAAAGAAAGAGATTCACTAGCATTAGCATCTGGGCTTGGTTGGTAGTTATTTCAGGAGGAAATATGTTTTCTTTTGCTTTGACATTTAGTTTTATTTTTGATATTTGATGGTGAGGAGAGTTAAGCCAAATTGAATGATGTGGGCTGGGCATTACAAAAAACTAGCAACTTGTCTTCATGAAAGGTAGAGGGTAAAGGCAGTCAAGCATGAAGACCAAATAAATCTTTAAATGATGCAATAAAAGAAGGATAACTTAGAGATAATGCGTTTGCCATGGCCCATAGAGATGTCAAATTTCTACCTGTGGAGATGGATAAGAGTCTGCTTAATGGAGAAATACAATTTTGAAAGAATAGTGGCCCACACTGCTTACAAAAGCAACAAATGAGTGATGCACTGAAAATGTAAACTCGACTCTCTTTTGTCTTAGAGGATGCTATAAGGCTGAATGCCCCTCCATCAGGTGAGAATACTGATTTCTGGGCCTCATTTTCCCTAACTGGGCTACTGTAATAGTACCCTGCCTGCCATTCTGGCTCTTTGTCTAACCACCCCCTCCGATTGATTCTTTCTGTCACCATCATAATCTTCTCACCCAAATTTTTAAGCCATTTCCATGCTTGAAAACACTTTAAAAACTCCCATTCATCTACAGCATAAAATCTCTTTGGATTATCATGTGATAAAATGTTGTCAGCAGTCTGGCCCCTGATTACCCCACCGCCATTCTGTACCTCACCAACTACATTCCAGCAGTCCTGAGTTATTTGAGACTCTCTTTCGGGGCCACCATATTTTTCACTTCCATGTCTTAGTGCATAAAGCTCTCTCAGTCTAAATAACCCTGTTGGATCTAGAATGCACTGCTATATTTTTCAAACATTATGTCCTAATGAATTCTCTGATTTACAATCTTAAATTGACCCTTTGCATTTTTGCCATATTAAACCCTGAAACCACAGAATTTGTGCAGCTCAAGTGAATTCACTGGTTCATTTCTCCGTCGAAGACTAGCAATGCCATGAAGGTGGTATCATATTTAGTTTTTGTGTGTAATACTTAGCAGATTTTCACATGTTCCATATCATCTTAAATGGTTTAATTAGTAAAAGCAATATTTATTAACACATTTATTTGATGATATCTAAAAGCTTTTGCACAAGATGGACACGGTGGCCCATGTTTGTTATCCCAGCACTTTGCGGGGTTGAGGCAGGAGGATTACAAGTTTGAGCACATTCTGGGCTACTTATCAACTTAGACCCTGTCTCAAAAAAGTGGCGTGGGGATGTAACTCAGCTGGAAGACCCTGGGTTCAATACGGCAACAGACACAAAAAAAGCTTTGGCACAGATTTGGGTTTGACATTTCTCTCTTTGGTTAGGTGTCACTTGGAAGCTTAGTACTCACTCAAAGCTTTATTTGTAATAAAAATTTCATTATTTCCTGAGTATCTCTTGAAATGATACTACAGAAAAGTGAGACAGGCATGTGAATGTTTTTTATATATTGGGGAAGTGTTTATTCCATTAATATAAGAAAATTAACTAAATGAGTCGAGAATGGGATATTGAAATAGAGATTAGAACAACAGACATCCACATGGTTAGATCTGAAAAATAAAATGTTGATTAAAAAGCATTAGAATTATAATAACACCATCAAATGATATGCATATATATGAAATGAATATATGAATATGTATGTGTTTGTGTGAGAGAAAATTAGGAGACAACATGAGTTGATCCTTTTTATTCCCAGATTCTTTCTTTGCTAATTTGGCTAGTAGTTAAAATTTATTAGTAACCTCGAGTCAGTATTCATGGTGATCAGCATGCACCGTGCAACGTTTGAGTAGCCCGGCCACAGACTCCCATGAGGGGTTAACCAGGATACCTCTTCGCCTTACTGTATTACTTTGCATCCTGTATTCGAGGGTCGTCTTCACAGTATATTTAGTGCCACATTTTTCATATTTTTGTGCTTTTTTGGGTAATTTTACAGATTCAAATGTTCTGCTAAAATGGTCTCTAGTATTTCTAAGCATATGCAGGCTGCGATGTGCCACGTATGGAGAAAATGCACATGTTAAGTAAGTTCTGTTCAGGCACGAGTCATAGTGCTGTAGGCTAGGAATTTAATATTATGAGTTAAAAATTATATATTACATAAATTATCCTTAAACAGAAACAGACATAACACAAATTTGTGTATGGACTGTGACCAGAGGCTCAAGAAAACTTAACTCTAAATAATGAGGATTAAATATATGTGTGTATATGTACAACAAAATTTATGTAAAGCTCAAAAACAATTTACAGAAAAAAACAGATACAGATATCTCTAGGAGTCAAGTGAAAAATATAGGTTGGACATATAATGAAGTAAAACACAGTTGCCTATGGTACAGTGGAGAAGCAAATGGGATGGAGGAGAGGAATAAAGGACTTAAATTTATATTGTAAATTTTCTCTCATTTTATTTAAAAACAAATGATAGCCAAAAAGTGAGAGAGAGAGAGAGAGAGAGAGAGAGAGAGAGAGAGAGAGAGAGAGAGGAAAGAAGGAAGGAAGGAAAGAAAAGAAAAGAAAAAGGAAAGAAGAGTAAAACAGAAGGGAAAAAAAAAGAAAGAAAACAAAGAGATGACTGTCCCTATTTCCACCTTCCCAGTTTGGCCGGTCATTTGCTTTTGGTTTTTGTTTGTTTGGTGGCCTGTGTAAAACCACTAGCCATTTCTCCCATCTGTTACTCATTTTATAAGATGTAACGTCTTTAATGCATAAAAAAAGAGCAGACACCCTGGATCCTCACTGCCCCTGGGCCAAACCTCCTGTTCTTCTCCCCCAGGGCCCACCTAACAGACTGCCTGCCGCATGCCCCGCCTGTGACCTGCCTTGCGCTTTGTTCTTTCTGTGAGCACTGTCTTCCATGTACAACGTCCCCCTCCTCGCCCGCGCCGCCCCCGCCCCGCCCCCGCTATGAAATGCGACCCTTTCTCAGCAATCAGGGAAATCATCTCTCCTTTCATTCTCCACTTCAGTGCTGCTGTAGCCATATATGAATGCTCCTATGGCTTTTGCTTTAGGTTCCCTTATATCATCACATTCTTTTTTGTGTGTGTGTGCCAGGGATCGAACTCAGGACCTTGTGCTTGTGAGGCAAGTACTCTAACCACTGAGCTCAATCCCCAATCCATCACATTCTTATATCAGGTTGCTTTTCCTATAAAAACTGAAAATGTCTTAAAGAGAAGTCCACGGTCTTTTGCAGTGAAACCTCGTACTTAACAGATGTTTCATTACTGAAAATATCCACAGAAGTTACATGTGTATGTGGTGCCGAAGCAAGCCACAGAAACTACATGTGAACAATGTATATACATGACATAAGGTCACTCCATTCTCAGAAAACTAAAATTCTGAAAATAAACTCTGATAATTATTTCTAACACTCTGGGCATAATCTTTGCCAATGTATTTGCTTATGTTTTATATACTTTTGATTTATAAATTAAATTATTTGTGCATAAGTATAATAAACATAATTGAAGCTAAAGATTCACTGTTTATGCTATTGGTGGTATAAGACTTTGTTTAAATGTGCTTTCTTAGATTCTATATTTGCTATTTGGCATCTATTCATCACCAGGCTAATTATGTTAGCTATATTTTCTCATATGTTGTATTTTGGATGCTCTAGTATTTGTCAACCTTATAAATCTGAGGAGAACTACCACTCCTTAGGAATTAGGGTTAGCTAATTCCTAAGATAAAAGCAGTTTGCCCAGGTCACACAAACCAACCAATAGACCACATATATGCTTAAGTACTTCCTTATCTAACTTTCACACAACAAGCTAACGAATCTCTGACTATAAATTGCTCTGGACAAAACACCTGCCAACTAATGAGCAATCCCATAGTCCAGCACCCTCAGGAATTATGCAAACAAGCCAGTCCAAAAATCACTATGCTTCCTTGCCTTTTCCTTCTTGGGAAACTCCAATAAAGGTTGTGCTTAGGCCTCTTCACTCTTTTTTGCCTCTGGTTTCCTCCTGTGGCTGTAGCTACCTTATCAACCTGAACATTCTTAGAATAGTGTTACTAGGACACTCTTCCTTTTACTCTTCTCTCCATCTCATTCTACCTAGAGAAGATAAGATTTAGCATTTCATTTCTTCTCTGAACTTCTTTACTTATCTCTTGCAAATACACGGACTCATTTTAATTGGCAGAAGAGGTGTAGATAGTACTCTAAATGTGGCTGTATTGACTGGCCTCTCCCCATCACATTTTCTATCTGAAATGGTCACAGTTAGATTATGGCCTGCCAGTTTTCTAGCTGGTAATGTGCAGAGTCTACCTTGTAGAGTCTGTCTTGTAGACTCTATTTTGTCCATGGATGAGTTTTATGATAGAGGTGAACAAAGATACCACTCTTATTCTCATTATGCATAAAAGTTCCACCATCCAATCCAACAGTAACAAGACTGAGATTATTTAGATTTTGGAGATTATTGCAGTCTAGCTATATCATTAGTAATGTTGGCACTCAACTTTTCTATTTCCTTTTAGCCTTGTTCTATTGGCAACAGTTAGAAAGCAAACAGAACAACGTATGTCTTCCTCAACTAGCACTTATTCTTTCTCATATTAGAATGTAGTCAAAAGCTTGACTATGGAATAAGATAGTTCTTTGTTCAAATTTATGTTTTGACATTACTAATGCTATGTCTCCATTTCCTTATTTATTTATCGTGATAGTCTTTGGATCTATGATAAATATTATGC
This sequence comes from Hystrix cristata, assembly GCA_004026905.1. NCBI lineage: Eukaryota > Metazoa > Chordata > Mammalia > Rodentia > Hystricidae > Hystrix > Hystrix cristata. The sequence continues at coordinate 6,417 of PVJO010009950.1, forward strand.
AGATTAAATAAGAAATGTGGAATAGAACCCTGCTTTCAATTTGCATTAGCTGTTATTATTATTCCTGATTATTCTTTCAATGCTTACAGAAAATATTATTAATGTTAAAGAGGAACTAAACTAAATATATTCCATAGTAAATCTAGTGGGAAACTATGCAGAAGTTTAAAGAATGTATTCATTACTTTCTCAAATTTGCTGCCAACATATTTATCAGGCACTCAACCATTTACCAAGTCCTAAGCACTGGGTATATATTAGTGAGAAAAGCAGATGAAAACACTATCATACTACAGAAGCATCAAAGGAAATGAAAAGAACAGACACATACACATACATACATGTATTTATACAGATATGTATAATATCACTCTTTAATATATGCAAAAAATAAACTGAATTAGGGTTGGGAACAGAGAATGAAAAGTAGAGAATTGGAAGGGACCATTTACCTGGAGTCCTCCAGGCCTACGAGCCAGCAAGCATTGTAAAGCAGGAATGAATACAAAGTGTTGGAAAGACAAAAAACAGTTCCTGTAGCTAATGTGTCTAAAGTGAGTATAATCTGGTGTTAGACTGGAGAGGTGGGCAGAAGCCAGATCACATAGAGTCCTAGAAAGTTTAGTAACAGATTCTTATTTTAAGTATAATAAAGAAGCATTAGAGGGTTATAAGTAAGGAATTGACTTTCATTTATAAGCTTATAAATAAAGTTTTGATGTTCAAGGACAGACCAGAGGAATCTAGAATCAAAGCTATAGCAGTGAAGAGCCTTTACAAGTCCGAGTGACTGGCGACATCCATTTAGGCTGGAAAGCTGGAGCCAGGATGGAGAAAATGCTAGCTATATATGAAAAGAAACACCACATGCTCAGTAGCCTGCTCTTGGTACAAAATTCCAGGGAGTATCTGTTCCACTTTTTCCATGGAACTTTCCGTGTGCTCCGTTTTGTATTCTAGACTACTGCAGACATTCCAAATATCATTGTGTCTAAAGGGATATATGCAAAGTAGGAAAAACATTTAGATTGTCATCATCATTTAGATTGCAGCCTTTTGTTTTGAACCCTAAATTGGACGGGCGTGAACTGGGATGCACGCATTCTCGAAGGTTGACTGAGGATACAGTCTTACTAGATAAGGAAATTAATTTCTATGTCGTCAAGTCTGTATGACTTTTTAAAGCGATGAATCTGGGGTTGGGGATTTTTCAGCGGTTAGAGTTTTTGCTTTGCAAGCACAAGGCCCTGAGTTCGATTCCCAGCACCAAAAAAAAAAAAAAAAAGAGGCAGATTTTTCTTTCACACTTTCCCCAACTTCCTATTCTTGATGACCCATCTCCCATTCTATAAAACAAATACTTCTTAAGGTGCATTATGATTCATTATTTGGGGAACCCTGAAACAGAAACAATTTCAAATATTGCTATCAGGGAAATCTTTTCTAATCAAGGTGTACCAGAAACCTACAAAATGTTTCTCTGAACATATTTCTGTTAAAATTTAAGGGAAACATCATAAATAGGATATTTTGGCATGACATAGTATTTTTTGAATTAATGTATAGGCCAGGGTAATAATGGCAAAAACCATCTTTACTTAACAACATCAAGTCTCTCCCTCATTGGCCCCCTGACCAAGGTCAAAACATGAATCTTTTTCAGGGAAGAGTAATGTAAAATCAAACTAAAGAACGCACTGTTAAAACACGTTGAGGGTAATTTATTTCATCTGAGTGCCAAACTCATTACCAATTCTACTCGCTATAACTTCTTTTCCTTTTCTCTTCTTTGCCTTCTCCTATCTCCTCTTTGTCTTTTCTTTCTCTGCTCCTCCTTATCTTCCTTCTTTCTCTTCTTCTGCTCTACTCTCTGTCTCCACATTTATTTCTCTCAGATTTAGAAATCTGAAATGACATGATACACCTAATAACAGATTAGTCACTACTAATTCGCACTGGTTTTGATCATTAGGTTCAAGGAAGGTTAGTATTTCGCTCCACATAGGTATCAATTACTCAGAAGGGTTACTCAACTAATTAGAACAAGGTCTACCTGAGGGCAGAACTGTAAGAAGCAACTAAATATCAGGTTTTTTTTTTTCAAATTTCCTTACCCCATAAATTGAATAAGAATGCAGCTCCAAAGTGTTGATGAAGCATATACTTATCACAGTAACACGAAAACAGTTTATCAAAATATTTTATTCAAAAAAATGCTTTGAAATGAATAATGTGGCAATTTCCCCAAATCTTTCTGGCTATATCAGGTTGAAATAAAGTGCCTCTAGGCCAAAAAAAAAATAAATAAGAAGTATGACCAGAAGTCATTTAATAATTTTGGTAAAGCCTTTTCTCCAAAATTTATAAAATGAGTTATAGAAATAATTGAGTTTTTATGAAATATCTTTTTGCAAGTAATGGGGTTTTTAATTATTTACTCTTAACAAAATTGGAAGGACACAATTTTGTTGCCTGCTGCTAGATAGCCAAGAATGATTTTTGATAACATATTACTTTGTCTTTTTGTTTTGAGAATTTTATATATTTCATAAGGATGTTAAAGAATTGATTGAAATACATTAAGAAATTGCTTCCTTTTCCAAGCATTTTTATACATGAATAGTATTTCTTTGCCTTAAAAAAAAATAAAAGGGATAAAATTAGTCTTGAATTCTGTTTCATTTGTGTAATATTATTCTTTCATAGATGCCTATATTCATTAAGAAGGATACAACCTATTTGTTTTATTAAAATGAATTCTAATAAAGTTATACCTGGTATGCCTAATAGTTTTTCAGTTTTAAAATATTTGTGTAATTTTATTCAATTAAAATATATTAATTAAATTAAATTAATTAATTTAATTAAAATATAACTCATTATAAGGAATTATTCATCAGGCTTGATAATCCTGAGAAATTTTTTAAAATTACTAAAATATTTTTGTGCTAGAGAGTTATGAGACTGATTAATGAAATAATTTGGCATGAAAGATATCATGAAAATTCTATTCTGTAAGAAAAGTGGAATGTAAATACAAGTTGAAGAACAAGGAAAGAGGTAAAACTGATGGCTACTAAAAGGCAACTTTTCTATAAGTGGTTGCTGGTGGGTATCAAGTCACTGTGATATTTAGATTCCATGGGCAACACTTGAAAAGAGTTATTTAAAAGTTTTATTTCTGAAATGCCAATATTTGCAATTCACTAGAAATTGCATTCTTTGCCAACTTTTGGACTCATGATGAAAATATTCAGATTTGTCAAAGTAGATGAGCTAAAATAAAATGTGTGTGTGTCTGTATGTGTGTATAAAAGCACTAGTCTGGGCAGTTGCCTTCAAAATTCAGAGTTTTATGTAAGAACTCTATTCTTATTGAAAGGGAGTGCCAGGTACAATACCCTTTTTAAGAAATACATCTTTAACTTTTAAGGACATATTTTAGTAAGTTTAAGAACATGAGATTTGCCTTCACTTTGGAGGACATAGCCTACCTAACATACATGAGGTACAAAGTTGGTGTGGAACTCCATGAGGCAGTCTGATTTCCAAGGGTGTATATCTAACTATATGACACATGAATCTTACTGAGCTATCTACTGCTTAAAGTCTTCTAGATCTGACCACAGCACTTCTCATACACTGAAGGGGACTTCTCATGAGTGGTGAGATAGTCAAGATCCTTGTTGTCTACACTGTGATAAAAATGGAAGTTAACTGATGTATGTCTGAGTCAAGCATCTGACTGTATCTTACCGTTCTGATTAGGTGAAAATGTACTCTAAAATTAGGACAGAAATCCATTTGCTAGATCAATTATTTCATATTAAATGCCAGGGGTTTTATTAATTTGCTGCATTAGGCGGTTTATGTACGGAACATTCACTTCCATACAAGTCGCCGCCTGATTAAGTTCTCCATAATCTGATTGTTTTGAAGAACTGTCAGTCGAATACACTGGAAAACCTTAGGAAGTAAATGGGAATTAATTTGGAAATTTTACCTATATTGCTTTCAAATCTTCCAAGATATTATTGCCATTTCATCAAAGGTACAGTATTTGTCTTGATATCTGCTGTGCTTTCATAGGTAGACAAAATCCAGTGGCTTTGAACTGCCATTACTATCCTACTGAACTTTATGTCAGGGTCGTGGAGTTAGGTTTTGGCCAGTTGCTGAGGCCTTTAATTGTCACCACCTACGGAGGGCCAGAGAAGAGACCACCACGAGTGACCGCAGTCCCTCTAGGCTGATCATAAAGTGAACACAAGTGAGAATTCTATCTATCGCCAAATCCCTCTAAACCCCTATTCTCTTTGATGCATTTCCATTTCTAGGATTTGAATGTTATAAAAATTTGGAGTAGTTACCTTGCCTACTTCACAGATACCCAGGTCAATGGAAGTCTGAGAGGACTTTGAGATAAGCATTAATTAACTCAAGCCTAGTCAGTCTTGTTCTCTGAGTCTCTTCAACAAAGCCAGTAACAGAAACATTTTCTCCTTAATAAGCACAGTTTATTTTTTCTCACCTTATAATCTTTATAAAACACCCTTTTTGGGGGTGCTGGGGATTGAACTCAGGGTCTTGCACTTGCTAGGCAAGCTCCTTACCACTTGAGCTAAATCCCCAACCCCTATAAAATATCCTTTAAAAATCTCATTTTTATCTTTTTAAGCCCCTTTATGAAGCAGCTCTCTGCATGATAAAGAGGTTTCTTTAAACATAAATATCTCAGTTATTATTTCAGCGTTGCCTTTCACTTAGGTCTGATGCTGTCGTCCGCATCACATGTCTGCCTTCAGGCCTCACCTTTCCACCTACACTCATGCTACCTTTGTGCTGGGCGTGGACTTCTGTAATCAGGTAATTGATTTCTGGTCTCTATTTTCTAGTAATCATGAGGCGTTTTCTTCAGCAAAGATTCCTGGAGTTGATATTAATAATCTTACTGCCATAATTAAATCCTTTCCCGACAATCTAACAAATGTACTCTTGTTTAGGTTAAAGGTGTTTGGGATTAATATTCTTCTTTTGGGCATCTTCAAAATAGGAGAAAATATCAACCAACAATGAGGTCACATATACAATATGTGACCTAATTCCTTAACAACCAAGCAAGATTTAACCAAAATTCTTATCAATATCTGATTTAGAAGCTAGCAGTTAAACAATATATTCCTGACTCCTTACTAAGAAAATTGCATTGTAACTGACATTAAAAATACATAAATAAATCCATAGCTGCACTGCAAAGTCGGGGAGGAGCCCAACAAACCAACAATGGCCGAGGATTTCTCAAAGATGGAAGGAAAATGAGAGAACTTTATGGGGTGTTTTGAATCCTATTCACGTTAAAGAAGAAGTCATCCGCAGAGAGTATATTGTTCATCAGAAGAATTCTGGAATAATTAAAGGAATCATAGAGGAAAAGAGGGCCCAATCACAGTGTAGTCAACAGATAAATCAATTAGAAAGACGGAAACATTTACATAAGTCTCCGGTTCTCAGAATACACTTTCCAACCCCTCTGTTTGCCCCAAGGATAAATCACAAGTACAGCCAACCAGCTGAAAAACAAACTAACACAGTAGCCCAAGACACCTAAGGGTGCCAGGAAGAACGCAAGTGCACAGAGAGAAGACAGCCCACCCACACTTGTTAAGCCAAACTCCCTGACTGCACATTGATTTCATCTGCAGTTTTAATAGTCTAGTTCTTTCACTGATGCTGTAAGCTATCTTTTGATCGCTTACGTTTTGAATTGTTTTCTGTTTAAATTTTTGAGAACAGATGCTCAGGGATACGTGGTGTATGAAATTGGTTATTGGGCCGACATGAGACAGAGTGGTGAAACAAGCTGTCTGGCCAACACAGAGTCTCAGGTGAGAAATCAGCAGCAGAAGCAATAGGAAAATAATTTAACTGATCGTGTAATTAGCCAAATCCATGTGCACACTGAGGGTGAAGTGTGGGGAATGTATAGGAGAGGACTCTGAAAATGCTAAGCTTTAATTGTATCTTACATGATAATTCTGCCATGCTGTTTATATAAAGGCTTTAAGGCATTTATCAGAAAAGGGTGAAATCTCAACAACTGAAAGGAGTCATCTGAAAGATGGATACATTTAGCAAAACTGAATGGTGCAAGCGCAGAGTTGACAATTGTCCTGTATGCTTTCTGCTGTGGTTTGTATCTGGATGTCCCAAGTGAAGCCTCATGTGCTCACAGATGAGGCTTTGGGGAGGTGACTGGACCGTGGATGTGTGACACTCCTCAGTGGACCGGGCCACAGATGAGTTAGCAGCTAAATGTGATGTTGGGCGGTGAAGCCTTGTTGCAGGCGGTGGGTCACAGGGCACATGGCCTGGAAGAGTCTATCTTCCTTCTTCCTCCCTTGGGTCTTTCTGTCTCCTGCCATCACGTCATGAGCTCTTTCTCCTGTCCCTTGCCTTGGAGTCAGCCAACTACAGACTGAATGCACTACAAGCTGGGGGTTTTTGAAGCTTTTCTCTTTCAACTTGTGAGTGTTAGATATTGTGTCTCAGCAAGGAGAAAGTACCTAAGACACTATCTTCGAGTAATTATACTAAGGACTCAGTGTTGGAACAAAAACATGGGAGCAGAAGTTGCATTTAGAATACATTAGAGGAATTCACCAATTCCTTCTATCAGTGATTTTAGTTCACTGTGTAGACGTAGCCTTTCTGGAGACAAAACAAACAAGGTGAAAGGAAGGTAATTTGGGGCTTGGCTGAAGGTGGAGTTTCTACCTTCCCTGTGCTTATTACCTGTACTTTTCCATGATTAAGATACTTGCTGGTTTTGCTAACAAATTGAGAACCGTCATTATAAAGGCACTCAGAGGGGCTCAGAAATGGTGTGTCTTCAAGAGATCTCCCTTGATAAACTAATCAGGGGCACCCCAAGAAGAAAATCGACAATTCACAAGACAGCACTTCGAGCACTGGCCGGGTTGAGGGTACTATTTGCAGACACAAGGCATGAAAAACAGTGAAAAAGTAGAAACTAAGAACAAAGAACTTGAACTAGAAACTAATAATAAACAACTTGCTCAAGAAGGGAAGGTTTTAGCAGGTGTTTTACATTGAAAATACTTTAAATTAGCTTAGAAACTGAAGACTCCTTGGTTTGTCCTGATGATCACAGCTGAATACATTTTTAGATGGATTATAAATAGTTTGGAATAAACTCTTAGAAAAGGAAATGGAATTTCTACTAACTGGTGAAAATTCAACCAAAACAAGTCTGTCTTCAGGTCCTCTTTGAAATATCTGCTCATTCCATCTTGTAATAGTCCAATGTCCACAGCACAATAAACAGATATGAGAATGAAAATACATCCTGAACACCAACTATGCACATGGCTCCCACTAGGCTCTGCCATCCTACCGGGGGACACATTTTGCATAGCCCAGGATTTCGGGTTTGACAGCCACTAGCTATCCTTACACGTTTAAGATTTTATGATTCCCTCGTTGTAAGAAAGCTGACATATTTTTTCACAAATTTGTTTAAAAATTGTCTTAAAATGAAATTAACCTTGGCCATTAACTAATCAATCGATACTGTCAGAACAAAAGTTCACTTGAGAACACTGTGCCGCCTACAGATTTATCGAGAGTAAGCATTTCTTTGTAATACGAGAAAGTTTAAGTAGTAATTCAAGGCTTCAATTTAGGGAAAACAAATACTGCTCTATTGGTTCTCAGTTTCTCACTGATTTCACATGATTCTTGCATTTTATTTTTAGTAAAGTTCATATTTAGATTGCTTTGTCTTAACATTTTAAAACCTAGGTCTTTATGTGTTTGAAATTTCTTTGTAAGGTCCCAGTGGTCAACTTACCTGCCTCTAACTGCAAGCCACATAATGGCATAGGGTCCAGATCAGAAGCGAAAGGGTGAGAAGGAAGGCCACTGATACTACTTTGTTGTGCTATTAATACATTAAAAGGTAAAATATGCATTTCTCAGTTAACAATCTAGATACCACGGAGCAGAAGCAGCTATACTTCAAGTCTAAATTGAGGCAGCTATCAAAAAGGGTCCTCTCCTCCACTGGTTATTGACATCTAGTGAAGAATGCAGGTGAGGACATGGGTGAGGGACGCAGAAGAGGCTGAGAGCATCAGCCATGGCACCAGCTTTCTTTGCTGCCATACATGGAAGGAAAAACACGTCTAGATGGACTACAGGTTGCCTGTCAAGCGTGGAGAGGTTTGCAAAGCTAGCAGTTACATCAGTGAATTCACATTTTATTAAAACTTAAGATTAATAGAATCCGTGTGTGTGCATGTACACGTGCATGCCTAATGCTATAAATTAGAAATGGTGATTATAGTAATAATAAATACTTAATAATATATGAGCAGTTGCTAGACAGTATCATGAAAGTATATAGTTACAGTGAGTTACAGAGATTTTTTTAAAAGTTGTGATTGATAAATTATTTTTGCAGAAATGACTGAGTTGCAATAATGATAAATAGTAGCAATGGAACACTAAAGATTGTGAAGATAGATTGTATTTTAAGATAGGGGACTAAACTTACCCCCATCAGTACCAGGCTCTGGGTGTGTAGCTTTATATTTGTGCTCTCTACTATAAACCTTACAACAATTTTGGGAAGTTATTAATGACGTTATGTTTATAAGGTGAATATACTGAAGCCCAGATTACTTAAACCTTTTTTGATATAATTTGCCTCGTCAAGACAATTGGATCCTGATTTGAATCCGGAAATGATCAACCTCAAAGTTAAACTTTTTCCATTTTTTCCAAGACTATCAGTACTTGAAAGCTTTCAGTACTATCGGTACTATCAGTATTTGTTCAAGACCATCAGTACTTATGTACCGATGCACATAACTACGAGAGGTCAATCTACCATTCTGCTCTCTGGACTGTTACTGATGCCAATGTTTCTCTTCCTGTCCCTCTCGGTTATTTACAAGACAATAAGTCATGTATCTGGTCATGAAAATTGTTTGTCTGGCATTCACAGACTAAATGACATGGAAGTAAAGGTCACTTATGTCTGACAGTATCAAGAACCTGTCATAGGTACACTAAGGTGTGGTTGGGTTCTTAGTGATTTTCAGAAAGAATCTCTTCTCCAATCTCTTTCTAGCATTATAATAGTAACGATAATTAACACTTATTGACTGTATACTATGGCGAACAGTTTTAGTTTCTTGGCAGATATGAATTCATTTAATCATCATATTAACACCATAGCTTGAGGTGAATGAAATACCATATCCAGAGTCCATGTGCAGAATCCTAATTTTGCTGCCTTCCCTAATCTTTCCAACCCTGATTCCTGGAAAAGCTGTAAAGAGCTAACTGTGAACTACTGGGATGGGATGCTATTTATTCTTTTGTTGTAGATCAGTGGATTAGGGACGTATAATTTGCTATGTTTTCAGGATTCATTTTTGCCAAGTTTGATTTAGTTTTGTAATTATTCAGCAGTTCACTCAGAAAAAAATATAACATATATATTTAACCATCGGCAGTAATAGTTATCATTTTGTGTTGTTAATTTAATATCTCTCTTTTCGTTTAAAGTGCGAATGTTTAGATATAGCCAAAACCCCATACCTCTAAATCCATTTCCTTTATTTTCTCTCCCAGAGATAACTGATACCCTAATATTAGCACACACCATCCATATGTATTTTTATGCTCTTATGACATATGCTTATACATAGTCATACTGTTATGTATTTTTAAAGCTTATATAAATGATGTCATGCTATTACTATCTTTTTCAATTCTCCTTTTCTCTAGAATTATAATTTAAAAACTTCTCATCTTTTACATAGAGCTAGCTATTAATTTTTTAAACGCTGAAAGTGCTCTATTATAATAAATCATAGTATACTCATTCATTCCCTTACTGAGAAAGTTACATAATCAACAATGCCTGGCATTTCAATAGTACTGCAATAGCTATCTTTGGGCACATGCTCAAAAATGTCTTCAGGGAAAGCAAAAAGAACTAGAATTACTTGATATTAGACTCACCACATGTTCTTTCTGCACAGATTACTCGTTGTTCTCCAAATTAGTAGCAGCAAGTCATATCGCCATCAGCAATGTATAACGCTCCCAATTTCCACTTCTTATTGCTAACACTTGTTACTAAGCACTACTAATCGGTAACCATATCATGAATAGGAATGGGTTAAATGTTATTTTAATTCACAATTTCATGATTAAGAAAAAGATTGGGTATTTTTATATTCCTTATAAATTTAACATTTTTCCTAGGCAAGTTAATTATTTATACATGTAACTATTTTCTTTCTATTGGATTATGTTTTCCTTATATCCTGTTTACAAGTCATTTGTTAGTTTTACCGCACTGTCATCAGAAATATTAATTTCAAATAATTACTTATAAAATCTTAATGAAAAAGTTTTTTGTCATCTACCAAATCCTTAGGAATTATCATGCACTTATGTCCATATCTTTGTTGCCAGTTACTAAGTTTACTTGTTCTAATCTTTTATTTCTCATTGGGCTCTATATTTATATACTGAGACAATAATTTTAAAATTTATTTAATTTTTTTCCTAACTACCAATGCCTAATTGTCTAAATCTCCTCTTATTCTTCTTCAAGTATCTTAGATATGTTTGTCTCTTAACAACTCTTTATACATTTTAGAATTAGCTTTTCAAGTATTATTTGAAATAATACTTCAATATACTTCAATAATACTTGAATAATAATAATTTGCAACAGTACTTCAATAATGCTCGAAATAATGCTATTCAGATTTTTATCTCAGTTACTTAATATCCATACATTAACTTGAAATGAAAGAATAACTTTATGATATTAAGTCTTATACATGAATAAGATGCCATCTCACTTTAATTGGATTTATTTGTTTGGATAAAGCTACAAAGCTTTATCAAAACATTTGAAAGACAAATATGCAACTGAACGAGTTCATAAAATAACCAGATTACTCATTGCTTTTCACAACGAATTTAAAATGTAAAAGCAAATAATTGAGAAAACATATACAAATTGAGTTCTTTCAATTTTTTAAATTTCTTATTAGTACATGTTTGCTATACATAATGATTACATTCATCATGAGGAATTTGTACCTGTACAGAATGTATTTTAATTCTTTTTGTTTCTTATTCTCCTCCCCTCCCTTTAACCCCACCTTCCTTCTCCATTTACCAAAGCTCTGTTTCTATTCATTTTTGAAACCGGGAAATACTTATAAACTCTATTTCTACTCCCCAAGCACTTTGACAGTATATTCTGATTCTTCAAAACATGTATTTTTGACCAATTTTATTTCAGAAAACTCAGCAGTACAGCAAACAAAATTTTAAAATTCAAGGAAATTATGTGAAGGGCATTCTTTATATTGGTAGAAAATAAATCGGGACAAATCCCCCATAGAACTGAATGTAAGTAAAATGCTGAAAAGGACGTAACAGATTTCAATCTATTCCAAGGAACAAAGGCTTGGAATAATCTTTTCTGAGGATTTCATAATTTGAACCAATTGGTCAAATTGAGTCCTTGTTTTCCTCAATTTATTTTCACTCCTTTCATTGTTATATCTTACACTGTAAACCTCTTTACGCTTTCATCTCTGTTTGTTTTACAACTCTCACATTGCTCTATGCTTCAGCTCATCTGGATTTTATTATTCTCTTCCTTTTCAGCAATTCCCATTGGAGCCCTCGTCCTGTGTAAACACAACCCTATACGTTTTCGACTCCTTTGCTGAAAGTGCACATCATTCAAAACTCTCTTACCTGAAGAAGCCATTTTCTCACCAGCGTGCATTTTATTACTACTGCTTCCAAAGGCAACAACTCTGTATTTTTCACTCTATTGCTTCTCTGCTCACCGAGAATGCTAGCACATCGACCCTTCTATTTTCTTGCCATTTGTCTGGACCACTTTGTGTTCATTTTCTTCTCCAATCATACAAATTTAGAGGTCCCTTAGCTGTATTATTCTCTTGCCATTCTCCAGGATTTAAAACTTGCTGTTTTTCCTTCAGAGGCACCATGAAAAAAAAATACTCAACTCATTATCAGTTTTTAACTCAGTATCCACTTGCCTTCTCTTCTCATACACATGTATTACTTTAAATGTCTAGAAAACAACCAAAATAAAACATGCTACGAATCACCTTCAAGGAGACTCTCCATATTCAGTCCGAGACAAATTTTCACCTGGCCCAAATTCTACTCTATGTTCAGATTTACCCCTTTTACAAACCTTTCTCAAACTCCTTCAAACTCCACTGCTACCCTTGAATTACATTAGACAACCTTGCCACTTATTTTACTGAGACAATGTAGCCCCATTGTGGGAAATCCTCCAACTTCCTATGACATCTCAAACTTACCTACATTTTTACTTTTTCCCCATGTCCTTCTAATATGATGGCAGTGGACGCCTTATCTCTCTAACCTACTGATCAAACAACCAACACTGGGATCTTGTGGGACCTCGCCAAAGCAAACTGGTACCCTCCACACTCAGTGGTTCTACATCCTGGATGGGTTCAGAGCACACTTCTAACCAGTTCCAGGTGAGGTTGACACTGTGGATTCAGAGGCCACTGTTCTAAGATAATTCCTTACAAAAATCAAATCCCTCTTCGCATCCCTACAGATAATATTTCATCAATAACTTGGCATCTATTTATTTTCAGACTTAACCATTTGACTGGCTTCTTTGCTTTAGCAATCCAATATCTTCAAGTCACTTAAGAAGAAAAGAATAATCCTCCTTCCTACATTTTTTCCAGTTACTTTCCTACTTTCTTCTCCCCATCTCAACTAAAATGACTCGTACAAATATCTGTTTCTCATAGTATTTTTATTTATTCATCACCCTACCAAAATCATTCTATGATGCTACATATGATCTCTTTGAAAAGTTACCAGTGAATTACTTATTAAAAAATTGAAAGGATACAAGTCAGTCCTCAGTTGCTACAACATTTAAGATTTATCTAGTTTTTCTTCCTTCCTGAAGACCTTTTTAAGTTTTGGCTTTACCTTTTCTGACTGTATTTCAGTAACTGTTCTTAATGATTAATCTTTTTGGAATCATCTAAGATCATTTCTTTAATTTCTGCTTCACAAATGTCCCATTCTTTGTGACTGTTGTTTCCTTCCTTCTAGCCTGTCCATGGGATAAGCCTGGTTTCCTTTTCTTAGTGGGAGATAGAGAAGAATAGAACTCTGATAAGTAGTGGAGAACTACTCTCAGGGAATACAAGCGCAAGAGGTAAGGTGTTCTAAAAAGAGAGGTTTGTGGATCTTGGAAGACAGAGTGTCTTCTTCAGTTAAAATGAAATGGAAAGAAAAGCAGTGGCAGGTGTCAAATAATCATAGTACAGTGTAGGAGCACGAATTTACTATAATGTTCTGAAACATTTTAAAAGTGATTTTTAGAGTTAGGGGCAGAAACATCAGAAATTATTAGTTATATCAACCTGTCTGCTTTTGTAATTTTTCTATTGCCATGTATGGGATCATAAATGAAGGCAATAAAATTGGAGACAAGGTTATATTTAAGGGTAAAGTTTTGAAAACCATGTTCAATAAAACAAGAGCATGACAAGGTAATCAAATCTATTAGCAATGGAGAGATTATAATGCTGAGTAATAGATCTTAAACTGGACAGAAGATCAGAATATATACTAGTGGGCTAAAAATATACAGAAAATATAAGGATGATGAACCTGATGCTCTTAGGAGATTATTATTTTGGGGTGTTGAGCAACTCAGTAAGAGGGTACAATGTTGTGATTAGAGTGCAGGTATTTGACTTTATGATATATTCTGATTCTTGAAATTATGTATATTTGAGCAATTTTATTCTAGAGGAAAAGAAGACTCTGGTGGTAGTGACAAAAATAATGTAATAGGCTTGGAATAAATGGGGTAGAAAATGCATCTAAAGAAGGTGTAAAGGAGATAGATGCCGAATCTTGAATTTCCACCAAAGAAACCTACAATGATGAGAGAAGCTGGAGAGCACATGGCTTTTCTGAGCTAAATGCTAAAATCTTTTTTTTTTAGATTTTTATTAAAATTTATCCAAAATTACACAACCTTACAGGCAATTACACAAGTTAACAGACCACAATTAATTGTACCTTTTGCTTATGACAGTGAGCAATGTAAACAACCACCTACGTACAGCAGTAAGTCACAACTATATAAAATTACTATAGTACCCAGTGTACGTGTCACTGATTTAAGTTTGGGTTATTAGGTTCTTATTTTAAGATATCATTATTGCTCTGGATTCCCATTCCCCTCCCCCTTTGCCCTCTTCTTGTTCCCTTGAACCCTTTGTCTATTAGCTTATATCTAACACTTCAGCTTTTTGTATCCGTTGTTTACTTTATTCTTTTGTTTGTATTTTACCTCTAATGAGGTACTAAATGAGGGATACCATGTGGTATTCTAGCTGCGAGACTGGTTTATTTCACTCAACATTGTATTTTTCCAGGTCCATCCATTTTCCTACAAATGACTCTAGTTTGTCATTCTTTATAGCTGAATAGTATTCCATTATGTATAGATACCACATTATCCAGCTATCCATTGATGGGTATACAGGTTGCTTCCAGAATTTAGCTATTACAAATTGTGCTGCCATAAACATTGTTGTGCAAGTATCTCTGTAGTATGATGTCTCTAGCTCTTCAGAAAGATACCTAGTAGGGGAATGGCTGGGTCATATGGGATTTCTACATTCAGACTCTTGAGAAATCTCCATACTGATTTCCATAATGGTTGTACTAGTTTGCATTCCCATCAACAGTGTAGGAGGGTTACCTTTTCACCACAGCCCCGCCAGCATTTGTTATTGTTTGACTTCCTAATGATTGCTACTCTTTCTGGGATAAGGTGGAATCTTAGAGTTGTTTTAATTTTTTTCATATGTTTATTGGACATTTGAAGTTAAAACAGATTAGAAGAGACAAAGAAGGTCACTACATACTAGTTAAAGGAACAACAAGAAGAGATAATTTTGCTAAACATTTATGCACCAAATATTGGACCACCTACCTTCATAAAACAACATCTGCTAAAATTAAAAGATTAAATAAATATTAACACAATTATTTTAGGGGATTTTAACATCCCACTGTTGCAAAGAGACAGATCAACTAAACAAAAAGTCAACAGAGAAACTTCAGAACTGATCCACACTCTTGAACATATGGACCTAACAGACATATACAGAGTATCCCACCCTTCCACAGCAGAATACACATTCTTTTCAGCAGCACATGGTACTTACTCCAAAATGGATCACATACTGGTTCACAGGGCTGGCCAAAGTAAATATAGAACAATTGAAATTATCCCATGCATATTATCTGATCACAGTGAGATGAAAATAGAAATCAATCAAAGAAAAGTCAGAAAAGTGAAATGCTGGTGGAAATTTAACAACATACTCCTAAACAACCAATGGGTCACAGAGGAAATCAAGGAAAAAAATTTTAAAAATTCTGGAAAATAATGATAATGACCACAAAACTCAAAGAAACCTTTGGGACACATTGAAAGCAGTCCTAAGAGGAAAATTTATTGCAATTGATGCACACATCAGGAAAACAGAACAAGCCCAAATAAACCACCTTATGAACAGGCTTGAGATCTTAGAGACACAACAACAAACCAACCCCAAACCAAAACTAAGGCGGGAAATCATAAAGATGAGAGCAGAAATCAATGAAATTGAAACTAAAAAAACTATTCAATGAATAAAATCTTTAATAAAAGGGGAGAGAAGGGCTAGCAGGCAAATCTGTAGGTTATTGCTACTTGGAAGAGAGTGGGATATAGTGAGTTAAGACTCAAAAAAGCGAGAGTTTCTGCAGAGGCAAAGACCCTAAACTGTCTGTAAGCAGCAACAGACAGCTTGAAGGACCTTGACTTTACTTCTAGGTCCTGAGATAGAATGTAAGAAAAAAATAGAATTCCATGAGATGAAAACATTGTCTTCAGGGAACTCTAGGTGCACATTACTGCACAGACGTGAGGGAATTTAGAAGAATATGAAGATATGAAGGAATTATGGTCATTGGGTGAGAATTTCAATGATCTCAGTGTTAGAGTTTGGGGGAGAAGGGAAGTTATCATTATTAAAGTGCAATCTAAGTAGTAGTATGAGAATGAAAATTGGGGAATATTTAAAATATACTATAGAGGAAGTGAGTCTTATACTTTTTGCAGTAACTCTAAAAGAACCAGAAAACTTGGTGGGGTTGTTAATGATAGATCCTTATGGTAGGCCATTAGACCCAAGGCTTCAGTGATTTGCTCTGTGTGGGATTGGGCCTATGGCTTACCAGGCTGCTGTTGCTGTGATTGGCTCAATGCAGCTCATGTGTTAAAGATCCCATCCTCGCCACCCCTGTTCTCACCTCCATCAAATTCCTTGCTATCTTTTCACTTAGTTACCATGGAAATATAGTTTAGAAGATATCACATCAATAAAGGTCACACCGATGCCAGATCATTTTAAATTTCTTTCAGCTTGTATTCTAAACTCCTCTTTTAGCAAGAAATCTGTTTTGATTTATTTGATAAGGGACCACTTGATTCATATTTCAGTATGTCTGAGACAAACCCCAAGACAATAGCTTGCAATGGTCTATGGTGTTTCTAAACACAAATGTCCAGTCTATTCATAAACAGTTGAGTGATTTTTTTCCAATTCAAAAATTCTCCAAATTTAGTATGCTACAATATTCAATTTAAGATATTAAGCAGTCTATAAAACTATTGTGTTTGAGAGGTCTATATTTCTATACCCCCATTAAAATAATTATACAAAGTCTGAAGTATTAAAAACTTGATTAACTATACAGGAGCTGCATAAATTTGAAATTAGTACATGATTTAGTATGGCCTGTGAAATGATCAAGGAATTAAGCAGTACTCCCACAAAACATGATAAAACACAGAGGACTGAAATTTTCATTAAGGCCAACCAGTCCAGTGAGTTTATTCTATGGAATACAACCATTGTTCTTTACACAATGCTCTCGCTAGAGTTTTTAAGTTTCTTTCCTTCAATTCCTCACTTTGTTCTCAGTTTTCTTGTTTTATTTTATTTATTTATTTAATTTTTTGTGCATCTTTTTTTAAAATTTTTAAATTTTTAATTTTTTTGCATCTTCACCTAGTCTCTCACTTTTAGGTGAAGACTTCCAGAAATATTTCAATTGTAACTTCTGGTCAAATTTATCAGTTACACAGGATCAGCAGAGACTGAGTTTTGGCCTTAGTTTAAGCTTCTGGTGCAATGTGGTGGAGTGTAATATGGGTGAATTTTGAATCAGATGGACTTGGGGTTTGATGTCATTTTTATCACTCACTAGCTGTGGGATATCAGCAGATTACTGGATCTTTGAGAACCTCGAACATCAAGCTTTCTTATTGGTAAGTGGAATGGTGATACCTACTATAATGTTAAATTGGGAAGATTCCAATAGAATTTCACATACAAAAATACCTTGCTGAGCGTTGGATAGTGTTAAAAAAAATACCCATTGCTCTACCATTTACAGTGTCCTTTTGCTAGTTCAGAAAACATCACTGAGCCATGAAAGCAAAGGTGACATTGTTCATCCCCCTTCTATTCAAAATACAATGTATAGCAGAGTTAAGAGAAGAGAGAATTCCTTTATAAATTAGGCTTATCATTATTTCTACTTTTAAAAACACCCAAATATTCAAAAAAGGATAAAACCTCGTATAAAGTCAGATTTAAACTGTGCTTGCCCATCAAATCAATTCATTCTAAAAGAAGTATTCATTAGGAAAGGTAGTATGAGGAAAGATAATGAGAATTCAGTGCTTAACTATGAGGTCTTCTGATCGTCATGGAGGAGAGACGTGCAGATGAGCAGGTCTCTTCGGCTCTAGCATATTGCAAATGATAAGGAAGCCTGCTCCTGGGACCAAGTTACGGAGGAGAGCTGTCTTCGTGGTTAGTGAATGGACTGATACTCATCTTCCTCAATGAATAACTGATAGACTACAAGCATCTAAAATATTCCAGGCACTGACTAGATATATGGCCACATTACCGTAGCATGCCTCAGTTTACCCTACCCAAATGCAGTGAATCAGATAATACTCTGATTAATTCAGAATTAATAAAAAGCAGAACTAGAGATCAGAAAGGACTTCTGTGTTGCCTATATCATGAAGTGAGAAATAGGTAGGACTGAGTTTCAACTAGTTCCTCTGATTTCTATCCTGAACAATTCTCCTTCTACCAACTTAGCAAAGCAAAAGGGAAGAGGTCAGAGCGGACGAGCTGCGAGTTTAAAATAGGTTTTCTTTGTGGAGATTATGAACAAACAAAACTCAGGAAGCAAGTTTTAGAAAAGTGAATAATTTGTATTGTATTCATTGATTCATGCCTGAGAGCATTCTTCTAAAAGTTCTAAAATATGCCCACAGAATCTACTATTGCCAGATCCCCTCTGGCGTAAAAACAAACAAGAACAAAAGTTCACAGTCAAACAGATTTGGAACTCACTGCTCATCCTCTTTCTTTCTTGTAGATTCACAACGTAACATAACCGTAACTAAAAAAATCCTGCACTATAGTGACACATCCAATTGTGTTTAAATATTTTTCAAATATATTTGATCACACAGCACCTCACTATCTTCCTTTCGAAACAACCATAATGATATTGCTGCTAGTATTCTATGGGACACAACCTCAGAAATGCTAGGGCAGCAAACTCACCATATGATATTCATTATTCTGATACCTTCATCATGATCACTGAACAAGTGGTGCACGTGGCAAACATGTTTTAGGATCTGCCGGACACAGAAACACAAAAAGTGTTTCAAGAGTGGTAGTTTGCAAATTTGTGTTTCATTCAAGGGTCTAGATCTGAGAGTCACAAAAGAATGTGGCGCCTAGTCATTCTCACAAGCACCAGTGAACATTTATCAACCTACCTAAACCGCTCTGAGGAGAAATAAAGGGTGCTGTGTCTGCAAATTCAGCTGTATCTTCGCAATATCCTTCCCCTTGCCCCATTTCCCAGCCCCGATAATCAAGCACTCTCATGTTCACTCCCTTGGTAAAAAGTCATTGAATTTCTATCATCCGAGGAGCATCAAACCAGTCTCTGGAGACGCCAACGCAAAGCACTCATTTCCCACCTCTGCAAAACCCACGATCTTGTTGAAGACAAACAAAAGTCATCAAATCTTTCAGTACAGTGTGGTGAATACTCTACTAGAGGTACCTAAAGGTGTTAAAGCCTTATGATGAAGAGAACCTAATTTGTCTTGCTTAAATCAGAACATTCTTTTGCCAGAGGTGGCTGTCGAGTGGCAAATGACAAATAACATTCACCCGGTAGATGAGAGAAAATGGAGGATTCCATTCAGGAGCGGGTACGAAGCATAGCACAGAAATGTGAATAAAACAGCATATTTAGAAAAATATGCAGTAGGAGCAGCCAGATTCACAGTACGTGTTTGTGTGCATGTGGGTTGTGTGCCTGGCAGACTGATGGAATGGGCATTGAACACTGTGGCTACATAACTGGACGTGAATCAGATTACACAAAGTCTCCCAAGTTACACTAAGAATCTGATTCTTCTGATTAAAGATTTCAGGGAAACACAAAAAGGTTTAAGCAGGAGAAATCACGTAGCTGAAATTTGGAAGATGACTAGTGAAAGAGAAAGACTGACGGCATAGAGGTCATAATGAGGACATTACAGAAATTCTGGGAAGAGATGAGGAGCTCAGCCAAAATAGTGACAGTAAAGATACACAGAGGGAAATGAAAAGACAATAAATTGCCTCCCATTTCATCTTCTTCTAGTGGTTCATCTGCTAAGAATACATCATGAATTACACGAATGCACTAGGGGTTCCTTGGAGGATATGGGGATACGATCCCTTAGAGAAAGTAGTGGTGGGAAGGTTAAATTTCAAGCTAACCATAGTGATATACTTCAACACACACACACACACACACACACACACACACACACACACACTGTCTAATTTTTATTCCACTCAAATCTCATAGAAAATCACCTGTATGTTTGTGAAAACTGACTTAAATTGTGTGTGTGTGTGTGTGTGTGTGTAAATAAAAAATAGTTTATTGGGGCTGGAGATTTAGCTCAGTGGTTAGAGTGCTTGCCTCGCAAGCACAAGGCCCTGAGTTCGAGCCCCAGCCCCACAAAAAAAAAGATAGTTTATTAAGTCAATGGATGAATGTCATTACATTAAAAGTCATACATATATGATTGCCGCCATACATTGATGATGACTTTGGCAGGCAGCAATGTATCAATCCAGATTGTGCTCATAAAAGAAAGTCTCAAACCACAGTTCTTGAACTAAAACAGAAAACGAAAAATTCCTCCAAAACCTCTGACACCTTGCATTTCCTCATATACTGCTAGGACTCACACAGATCTAATCTGCATTATTTTCATCTTAATACATTTCTGTATTTTGTGAAACAGTTTGATCCTTTATCTCCCTATTTGATACCAATGATCAATTTGGTTTTAGGATCCATCTCATCTACTAATACTGAAACCAGATGAAAGATCAACGAAGGTCTAAGAAATATTCTAGCACAGCTGTTATAGGTCTCTAAATCCCACAGAGGATTTTCAGGAAGCTGATGAACTGACAGGGGAGAGAACTCTTAAGGTAAAACCCAAAGAAAATGTCCCAGGACAAACACCTTCAAATTGTGAGGGTAGGTTTCATTTAGAGTTCACTTTCATACTTCTAATAATGTCACCACTTCTTAAAGGCTGGGATTCTTCTGATGATATAGAGCAAGGATGAGTGTAGAAAAAGTTATGGTATAAGAAAAGTCACAACCTTATATCTTTGTTCAAAGTTACTTTGGTAAGCTGATCTTAAAACTACTGGTTAGTCCTATTCTAAATTATTTCTTATAATTTAATTAGGCCAAACCCAAGGCCTTAACTATTAAAAGAGAAGTGAATTCTCAGCTCAATGTCAAACAGGCACTTCAGAATAAGCACTCTTTTTGCCCTTGTCAATTACACTAATATACAAATAGATTACAGGTAGTCGTTTCAAGAGGAATTTGTGGCAACAATGGTTTGGAGGAGGACTGTTTAGAAGTGGTTGCTTATCACTATTAATGTTTAAAGGGAACTCAGGACATTTCATCACACTAGGAAATTTTACAGATGGAAGGAAGCACTGCTTCTTCTCTACAAGAGCTTATGATCTATTATTTAGAAATGTTTCTGAAATTTTTGTGAAGATAAGCCACAGGGAAGTGGAAAATATACTAAAAACTTCATGCACACAACCACAGACATATTATTGCTTTTCTTTTCTTTAAGCATATTCATCATGTTTTTCTACTGGTCGGAAAAATGTTGAACAAGTCAGATAATGACCTGAAAGTTGACTAGTTATGATATATATAAATGTAATATTGAAGGAAATATAATAAATTTGTATGATAACAATAAATAATTTAAACAAGGTGTAATGTTTACGTTGCTTACTCTACAAAGGAATTTTAGACATTTCATTGGAATATAGCTTCTTAAAAGGACTTAGCTGCAGTGATATGGTATGTATAGAAATTTGTTAGTAATATGAATTTCTGGCTTCCTTCCCAGAGATTTTGATTTACTATGTCTATGCCCAATTTTAGGAACATATATTTTTAAAATATATTTTTACTTTTAACTTCCACATAGTAATTGTACATATTTGTTTGATAAGTGTGACATTTAAGTACATGTATATGGTACGTAATGATCAGATCAGAATAATTAGCATACCTATCATCTCAGATATTTATACTTCCTTTGAATTGGGAACATTCAAAATCTTAACTATTAGCTACTTTGGAGTATACAATTAGAATATATATTTTAAACAAGCTCATCATGTGTTTCTAACATAAGATGTTGTTTGGTACACATTTTGAAAAACAGGACCTAATGAAAGATTTTTTTTCCCTCTTTTTTAATTCTATCTTTCAGCTCAGGCAGGCCAGTGTTAAGATTCTTGGAAGTTAGGCTGTAACAGGGAATTTGTTCATCTGAGGGTTTCATGGCTCTAAGAATCAAAAAGGCAAAGGACAAAAAGAAGTTAAGGACTGGATGTGAATTCTGCTGAAAAGGAGACATAAAGACACGATGATAAACAAGATGCCAGTCACTGCCTCAGCATGCTGAATGGTCTGAGATTTGTAACGCAGTTAAATCCGGGAAACGAGAAATTGGATTAAAATATTGAGCAAAAAATACTAATTAGTATTGGAAAAAATACTAATTTTTTTGCAGTTAGAGTGAAAATAATTTCTTTAATGCCTTTTTACAAGAACTATAACCACCGCAACAGAAAATGTCTGCTGTAAATTAGGTATTTTGTATTACAGGTATAGTTCAGCAGCCTGGCTGGAAGTAGTAAGACGGCAGTAATGGCAGGAGTCGCCACCCTCGAAAGGTCATGGAACATTCATGCATTTATATGAAAGGATACACTGAAATGCACTACAGATTGGACAATTAAATACTTAGTATTTCATGATATTTTAAATAATTACCGAATATTTTTAAGAGAAAGTGTCTAGCGAAGTTCTTATAATAAGCAAGAGAAGACATATTTTCAGAAGTGCTGGATGTGAATGTGCTGACAAACAGACAGCAAGTACACTGTTATCTCATTTTTCCCAGGTTCAATTTTTAAAATATAATTTCAGTCACTTTTTAACAATATCAATTTATTCTCCTGAATATGGTAAACAGCTACAAGTCATATTGGAAAACTTGCCTTACATTTACATTCATTCAATATATTCCTCATTTACAGATATGGAGATGTCCTATTTGAGAGTTAAGAAATTCTTCTGAATACGTGCCACTTTCTCTTCTTTTTCCCTAATGTTTGTAGAAAATAAATAGGATTTTCCCTATGTATATTATTTCTTTTACTTATTTTATAATTATTTACAATGTGCATAATATGTGCCACATAAGTGCTTTACAACTACTAACATTTACTTTTCACAGCATCTCTACAAAGAACTTTTAATAGCAGTTTCCGTATAGATGACAAAATTGAGACCCTGTGAGGTTATCTACCTTGTCTGG
Organism: Hystrix cristata; assembly: GCA_004026905.1. Taxonomy (NCBI): domain Eukaryota; kingdom Metazoa; phylum Chordata; class Mammalia; order Rodentia; family Hystricidae; genus Hystrix; species Hystrix cristata. The sequence goes on from PVJO010009950.1 coordinate 29,629, forward strand.
GATGACAGATGTATATCTAGGATTCAACACCGAGTGCTTTGGTTTAGAGCCCAGCGTTCTCAACCATGACCCTGTCCTACCTCTCTTCCCTTCACAATAATGTAGTTCTCAGTAAGAGCCAAAGTTCAACGAGGGTACAGAAAATCAACAGTTAATAACTATACTACACAGAACCTTTTTTAGCAATATGTTTGTTAATCTTCTGGGGTAAATCTTAACTTCTTGCTCTCTTGAAGGTAGGAATGGCCATATGAATTGTTCTGATCAATAAAACATGAACAGAAGTAGAATATGTCACTTCTGGGGCATAAATATTTAAGAGATTTACCCAACTGTACACTCCTTTTATTTTCTATCAGGAACTAAGCAGCATGTGCTGCTTGGAAGCGTCATTAAATCAAAGTGGTTCAGAATCCTGAGTCATCACTTAGAAGACGATTTCTCTGGAAAGCTGCCCAGTATAATTTATATAAGCCAAAAATAAATGTTTGGGGTGTTAAGCCATTCAAATTGGAGTTGCATCTTCCTGCAGCTTAATTCAACCCAGTGATTCTCAAACAGAGGTGGCTTTACCCTCCAGGGTATATTTGGCAATGTCCAAAGACAGTTTTGTTTGTCATAACTGGGGAAGGGGGTCCTACTGGCATCTAATGAATAAAGGCCAAAGGTGTCGCCAAGTATTTCATGTGTATAGCGCAGACTACACAGCATAGCGTGAGCTGGTCCAAAATGCCAACAGTGCTGAGGTTGTGCAATCCTGGTTGAATTTATTTTCATGATTGCTTCAGAATAATCCTAAGAGTGTGCAAAGCAGTTAGACTAGAGATCACCTAGACTGCACAGGTCTTCAGAGGTCACACCAGAATTAATTAAATTTTACTTTCAGCTACCCATTCTATGTCTATTCTACACAAGGCAAATGATTATAGCTTATCCATATAATTCTTACAAAATTTTACTTCATGAGCCAAACATTCATCATTTCTGCTCAGAAAAAAACCCTACCTGTGTGCTTTCCATTCCAAATCTTCTGAGTTTGCTTGTCAAAATGGTCTTGCTCTCCTAAGACATTAGGAGACTTGGCACACATGCAAATCTGCACTCATCAGCACAAGTGCATGAGGTTGTGTAAAGATGGCAGCCACGGAGGATATTTCTTCTCCCATGACCGACTCATGTCAGTTATAATTAAGGACATAAATTACTGTGCTTTGAAAAAGGCTCTTTAAAAGGAAATCCGTTCGGTGATCTCTGGCACCTGGGCTTTGTTCTTATTTCCATTGTTTCCGAAGAGGTAACATAATGCCTAAGTTGTGCAAGTCAATGGCTCATTTGAAAAATGGAAAGTGTTTAGTCAGTCTCTTTGGGACTAACCCAAAGAACATGTTCTTTCTTAGCATCTATTGAATTATACTCAGAGGACTGCTGTGCAACTCTGCCTTTGTATCTTGGAGGAGTTAAAGGTCTGAGGTTTTGATGTTTTAAGAACGGGGCTTGACAAATCTGTTCTATTAAGGGCTAGGTAGTAAATATTTTAAATCTATGGGCCAAGCAGTCTCTGCTGAAATGCAAAAGAAGTTATAAAAAACCGGTAAACTAATGGTGATGGTTATACCATTGATTTTTAAAAACTAAGGGGTAGGCTAGATTTGGCCTGTGAGAGGTGTTTTGCTGGCTCCTGTTGGAGGATTCTAACATCCTGGTTACTATCACTCTAAACTTCCTGATTACTACCAAATAAAAGGAGAAGATGAAGTGACAAGAAAAGAAATATTCATTTTATGCCCATTCTGTGCCAAGAAAAATGCCAGGGAAACTACTACCCATCCTACAATACACAGGGTGACCCCCATACCAAAGCATTCAGTGGCCCAAAATAGTTTTGAGGATAAGAAAGCCTGCCCTTGTTACAAAATGCAATCCAAAATCTAGCAGCATCAACATCGATTAGTAGTATGTTAATAATGTAGCGTCTTAAGCTCTACCCAAGCCCACTCAAATAATTATCTGCATTTTATAAAGATCCCCAGATGATGTGTATACAACCGAAGTTTGACCCACACTAATATAGCCAGAAATAACTACTATGGCTCATGAATATCATTAGGAAAATGTGTACCAAAAGACTTTCAAACCAACTTACAGTCACCAAACTAGCAAAGGTTTAAGACAGGACATGAATCCATCTTCCTGATTTTGTTATGCATCCTATGTGCAATGCTGTATTACTATCCTTAAAAATCTTTCAATCATTCCACTGTTATGCATGATTACACATATAAACTGATTTAATATATACCAATGAGCATTTACTACCATGTGCCATTACCTGTCCTAATAAAGAGCAAGGACAAATGTTGTTTTAAAGATTTTTTTTTTTTTTTTGTGGTGCTGGGGATCGAACTCAGGCCCTTGTGCTTGCAAGGCAAGCACTCTAATCACTGAGCTAAATCCCCAGCCCTCAAATGTTGTTTTGATTGGGGAAAACACTCCCAACCCTTCAAGAATCATGTATTCAAGAATCACGTATTGCACCATCTGTGCAATGATTATCTGTGTAAATGCTATTCTTTAACGGGAATTGGAGAACTTACAGACAGACTCAGATGCAGGTTCAAATCCTAATTATATTATTGTAAAGACCTAATTAGATAATAGCAATTAGATAACAGTTTTTGAATGTCTTCATATGGACTGAATTGCCCTACTATGGAGGAAAAAAAATCTTTTTTTTTTTTTTTAGACAAGGTCACGCTATGTAATTCAGGCTGGCCTTGAACTCATTATGTAGCCCAGGCTGGCCTTGAACTTGCAGTAACTCTCTGACCTCAGCCTCCAAAGTGCTGGGATTATAGGCATGCACCCCCAAGCCTGGCTGGAATATAATTTTTTCAAAGACTCAGAGGCAACTTCTGAGAAGGACAAGAACCAAATCAAGTTCAATGGTTAGGGTCAATGTTGACCTTATGGGGAAATTTGATTTGGTTTTCGGCCACTTCTGCTTGGGACCAGAATCGTGGTAAGAATTGAGCTTGTGAACTGCATACTCATATAGGCATATGTACACATATGTGCACATACACCTATCTACATGTGCACACACATCCTAGATTCAGAGGATTCCCAAAGCTTAGTCACACACTCTACTAGGAGTTACTTCTTTTCCCTCCCTATACCTCTTGATCCCTAGAAGTGATACCACCTTCCTCTTTCAATCTAAAGCCCACCACCCTCTTCTTCTCTCAAGATATATAACACTATGGGGTTGGGGGTTCAGTTCAGTGGTAGAGCGCTTGCCTGGTAAGTGCAAGGTCCTGAGTTCGATCCCCAGCACCCCCTCCCAAAAACAGATATATAACTCTATATACAATATAACACTATATACATTATAACACTTCTTGCCCAGGAAAATCTCATCCTATTTCTGTTTCATTAAAATAGCCTCATACACACCTGTCATCCCTATGGAAAAATCCCGTCTCTGAATTCCTGGATATTATCTCATTTCCTGGCATAATTGTAGCCATTCAGTTAATATCCCTTAACCTGAGCAGAACTGGATTGCAAAGAAAACAGTAGTCCATGGAAACTTTGGTTTCTTATTAGCTATTAAGTATTTTAAGCATTTCCCCAGTAGTGCATAGGCTTTGTGATACAGCAGGTACATTCAGTATTCACTGTATTCACATGATAAGGACTGACATAGAGATCAGAATGTAAGTGTAAACAGTATTCACTGAGAATAGAAGAAAGGTTTATTCCTAGTGGGAAGTAGAAAAGGTAAGAGTATTTTACAAATGTTTTATAAAGAAGGGGGCATCGGAGGCATTTTTTAATTTTTTTGATGGTACTGGGGATTAAGCCCGGCGTTCTCACACTGAGCTACACCTTCAGTACTTTATTTTATTTTATTTTATTTTATTTTTAAGATAGGATTTTAAGTGGCCTAGGCTGGGCCCAAACTCGCAACCCTCCCATCTCAGCTTGCAGAGTACTGGGAACACAGGCATGCACCACCATCCTTAAGAAAGGGGCACTTTCGTTGGGCTCCATTGGTGGAGCTGCTTCTTTTAAGACTGGGAAAGAGTGATTTGGAGAGAGGGAGCAGTTCGAACAGACACAAACACGTTGATGAATAAACCACATGGAGATAACACCAACCTGTAGATGGCGCTATCCGGATTGAATGCCATGACACACACCCAAGCGCCCTCTACAGTAAGGGGCCGAGAAGTGACTGGCGATTCTTGAATGAATCTATGCGTTAAATCACAAGCTATACTTCTTTTTTCCTCTCATGTTCTGACTGTAAATTCTTACCATTAAATGAAGGGCCAGTGAAGTTATCTATATATCAGCTTTTAAACCCTGGTTTATGTTGAATCCCAGCAAAACCGGAAAAGGCATGGCAAATCTCAGAGGCTTAAGAAATACCTTGCTTGAAGCAGGGGATTGAATTGGAATGTGACAAATGGTTGAAAAATGACAGCACTGAAATAAGTAGCCACAAGAAGAAGATTTAATCATGAAAGAAATGAGTACACTTAAAAATAAAGGAGACGTGGGGAGGAACGGATTATATGTATATCTTGACCTTGAAGAAGCATTCAATTAGCTTTACAGGCAAGACATATTGCATGTTTCTAGTAAGAGAGAAATTTATGTTATTCTTTAACTTCTTTTTTAGGGTTCTGGGGATCGAACTCAAGACCCTGCTCTTGCTAGGCAATTGCTCTACCACTGAGCTGAATCCCCAGGCCCCTCTTAACTTTTTAACTCTTGGAATTTAAGAAATAAAATACATTGAGATTTAGAGTCACAACATTCTTGTTTAAAATGTTTTATTCACCATATGTTGTTTCTATATGAATTTCATTGAGATAACTAAATATCCAGCAAAAAAGAAAACTTAGTACAGTTATCCCAGACTCTTCCCATGTAAAATTATACATTAGAAAGAAAAGTTTATGTGGCTGATATAATCTGTTTAGCTTTCCTGATTCTGATGTTTCTAGAAGCCTGGAGTCAATGCAATAGTGGAGTTCATCTCTTTTCAGTCAGTTTGCATTATTCCACTCAAGGTCCTTGGAAAAATAAAGTGCTCTTTTTATGTGGATTTAAATGTGCACTCAGAATAGAAAATTGCATGTGTATTATGTGGAAACAAATAGCATTCTGAAGTTCAATATATTTCTTTGTAACTGTACTCCCCACATAAGTACAAATACGCATTTGTTTTCAAAATGGCCCTCCATAAATGGCTTTCTTACCTGTAGTGTAGGCACAGGCGAGGACCAGAGTAAAAAAATTTCTCCACAAAACACTCTTTATTTAAAAGCAGTAAGGTATAGGTGTGGTTATTTTGCCACCCTCTTTTGTGAGACTGATGCTTTTATTCCAAAACCATGAACCTCACAGAAATATTTCACTTGGTGTAGAGAAAATTCTGATTTCATGCTTCGAAGAATTTTGTCAAATATTTATAAACACAGAATAGTTACTCCTGAAAATATGTGCATATCATTAATACACATTCACACACACTTTCACTATTCACACACTCTAATACAGATAAACATCTGAAAAGTATTTTGCAGGAATTATCACAGAGGGTATGTTCGGTGCAACTAATGCAACCTTTTATGCTGTTTCTTTCACATCAGAGGTGGACATTTAGTTTGTAGTTATAAGCATCACAGAAAAAAAATACAAAATATAGAAGTGCATTACTCAAGTCAAATATTTTCTAATTAAGCTTTTCTAATTAAATACTTTCTAATGACTACATCTGTGCAATAACCAGTCGATGACAAGAGATTTTCCTGGTTCATGCCTAGTTAAAATTGCAGTGTTTTGTAAGAATAAAGACTTCAAATTTTTTGTGTGTGTGTCTGTGTGTGTGTGTTTGTGGCTTATACCATAGTGATCTGCTACATCTAGTAGGTCAATTATTCTCAAGATGCAATCCTAGACTAGCAGTGTCTGCATCATATAGGAAGTTGTGAGAAGGAAAACTGCATTACAGCCCCTCTTAATCAGAAGCTTTGGGGGTGAAGTTCTGCCATCTTGCCCTAGTGACCTCTCCAGGAAGTTCTGAAGCACACAGGTTTGAGAATCACTGTTTTAGTCCTGCTAGGAAGCTGCTGAAAATGCAGTAGTTCCTTTACAAGTCATTTCTTCAGAGCATTTCTTCCAATCAACTCCGAAATAAGTTACCTGAACCCAAATCTTTACTCAGGGTCTGCTTTTGTGGCAACTCAAATTAAGACAAAGCATCTCCATTATGCCACAACACACACACACACATTCTCTCTCTCTCTATATATATATATATATATGTATTTTTTTTCTTTTACAGTACCAGCAACATGCTTTCATAGCAGACTTGTTGCTCATTGCACTAAATTAGAATGCATATTTACATTTCTCTTCCTTACTTGAAAGGTGGGTCATTACGATTAAAAGATATTAGATATGATTTATCTTTATATTTCCTGGGCCTGCCACAGTGCATGGTACATAAGATTATAAGATTCGTGCAATGGATGTCTATGTGAATGTGTAAATAGATAAATTTATAATAAAGAGATACGAAACTTCCAACTTAATTCAGGTTATCCAGGACCTAAGAAAATATGTACAATCATACTACCATTAAAGAATATAACTGATCATTCACTTTATGCAGGCTAAATGGAGGATTCAATTTTCAGCAGTGCTGTACATAAACTATTTCTGAGAACAGACTGTGAACTAGGGACTTTTATCCTCCGGGTTCAAGTTATGTATTGCTGTTTTTGACAGAGGATGCTGTTTTGTACTTACATCTGAGCATTCATTGCTACAAACATAAGTATTTGAAGGATTTATAAAGTTATTTTTTCCACATAAGAACTGAGATTTCAAGGTTAGAATCATTTATTCTTAAGAAGAGAAGATATAAATGAAAATATTTCCAAACTCCCAATGTGGATGAAGGTCATAACAACGTTGCTCTATCAAATAAAGGAAAAATGGTCTGGAATTATTTCTTTTAAATGAAAATATCTCTACTGCGAGAAGCTATTTATTTCTAAAGTACAGTCTGTGTGGCACAAATCCCCATTTGCTACCTACTAGTTTTTATTTTTATAACATTTTAAATAGGTACAGTGATTTATAGTTAGTGCCCAGAATTGTTCTTAGAGAAGTCTTAAGAAATGTATTATTATCTCTCTTTCTTCTCTCGCATTAATTTCCCATTGGTCATTGCAAACATTAAAAAGGAATACATGAGCAGTATAGTTATTATACATAATGCTTTTCAGAAATAGTGTATATTGAATTTGAAATAGGCTAGGGAACTTATTAGGCCACTGCTAAAACTTGCAGAGCACCAACAAATCTACTTTTTAAAAAAGTGTATGACATAAATTGAAACTGAGGTCTTTTTATTTTCTGGTGAAACTGGGGGATGCAGATGTTTCATTTGGCCCAAAGATAGTATCATCATGTCTGATCTAGATTTGTCTCATGGAGAATGACCATAAGGGACCAAAAGAGATTATCGGTTTGTGTTGGATGAAATTTAATCCTTTGTTTCTCTTGTGTCTCCACTCTGCATGCAGTATTTTTCACCTTGTTTTACTCATTTTCCTTGCATTCATGATGATGCCTGGATTTCTTTGCCTTTGAGTCTCCTTTTCTATTGTCCCACCTGCACAGCGTTTTTCATCTTGCCCTAGATCTGGAAATCCAAGACCTGCTCAAAGTCTACAAAAGACTCATCTTCTTGTCACCCTTTTATTAAGAGACAGATTTCAACTCTCCATCTCCTTATTGGTGATATTTTTAGATTACCAAGATTAGAATCTGCTATTTACATTTATTTTCTTATTAGTTTTATACTTACATAAGTCCAGTTACATAATAATTATAGCATATTAGAAATAGCTTATAAGAATTTAAATTAAAATTCTCATATCTACCAGTTTGGAGGCTGAAAGAATCTACATCAATCTTTCCCTTCCATAAAAGAGTTCTGCAGTAGAGATTTTTGCAAAAAGATAAAATCTGGCGGAAATTTTCTTAACTTCTTATTTGGAGGCCCAATTTCTTTTCACTGGGGAGTATATGAAATTCTTTGTTTTGATGATTGGAGAGTTGAATTTTACAGATTTAGAACTTGTTGTAAAAGATCGTATTTTGAGTCCCAAACTGAGCTTTAAATTTTGAAGTGATGCACGTGTTATGAATTATTTTTCATCCTCAACACAGAGCCACTGAGGAAACTTATACCAAAGAACTACAGTTAAACAAAACAAAACTTGCCCTCCCCTGGAAAATAAATGATGTGGGCAAACACTCTCCCTTTGGTGGGCCTACTGCAAATGGAAAAGAAAGAACTCAGTGTGCAGTCGGTGATGTTTTGTTGAAAAACAAAACAATGACAACCAAAAAATCAGGAAACACCATCAAATCTCTCAGCTGAGCAAAAGAACAAATAGAAAAATAATGTGTGCAGAAGACTTACAAAGTACTTTTGGAAGCTGGGGACCAGAAACTTTGCAGGCTAATATCCAGACATTAGAAAACAAATCTGAGTAACCTTGTGGGTGAGCCTAATCAAGTAACAGGGGATAAATTAATGTTTATCAATGTAATCATTAGCTGGTGTGCCTGCTGATTAAAAGTCACATGACTGACAAATAGGTCGAATACAGAGTTACAGGTATATCAAGATCAGAATAAAAGATGTCTCCACCATCTGCAAAGACACAAGTAGGGGATGAGGCATACTGAAAGTGCTTTGGACTCTGTACAATGAATTTTATAAGCATTACCCCTTGCATAACATAACCGTCATTGTTTTGTTTTGTTTTCATTCTCATTAATGCCAGTAAATTAAACGGGTTTTTAAACCACCTCTGGTGACCACTATGATACGAGTGCAAAGAGTTTATATTTCTTTGCTAAGGACAGGGATTTTTGGCATGTGTGCCCAGCTGCTGGAAGAATCAGGAAAGAGAGATGCGAAGAACTTTATTCAGGTTATAGCTAAAAGAAAATCGAAGAAAACTTCTGTTTAATTTGTTAGGAAGTGTCCAGATATTGCTGTGCTTGGTGACTTTAATTTTGTTAATCTGTCTTCTGAGCTTCACAAACTCCATTGCAGAACTATAAAGTGCAGCCTACATACTGTAAAAGTGTGGGATAACTTATTTAATTCTAGCAAAGAAGTCCAAATAATTTAGAGCTACTTAGACAATAACAGAATAATTGTCTTGATAACATTTCTTTAATCAAAATTATTCATTATTTAATTACCCTTTATTGAAATTTCACTCATGTAAATAGTGCAAGTCAAAGTCTTTATTGTATGAAAGAAACCAAGAGGGCTACGAATAACAGAAGATTTGGGTTGTATGAAATTTGAATAAGCTTTAAAATACTTTTACAGATATTCTTATTTACCTATATTCTCATTGTTATTCCCATGTATAAATGGATACTATATTTAGAAAAATCTTGACTACCAAGCTGCATTGTTTAGGGAATACTTAATTTGTTTCTCCTCTTTATTGATAGAAGGCATATAATACAAATACCTGAAGCAGCCAGTTTTCCCACCGTGCATAGGTATAATTCTACCCCAAAGCAAAGAAATCTGATGTCTTAATTAGTCGGTACAGTCTGATCTTGAATGAAGGTACAATTTTCATTAACATTTTGGACATTTTCAAATTATTTTATATCTCCGTGCCCAATTACTGCCTGCTAGGAAACCCAGGATCTCAGATACTCCAAGCTGTAAAGAGATTTCTAGGCCCTAGAGAACAATTAATAAGTAACAATAGTTGCCAACCCAACAGTGAAGTCCAGCCAAAATCAACCTTAATTAGGTTTTCATTGAATTCCGGAATACAATTTATTTTTCTAATAAACAGGGTGCATTTTAATATGTTGGGCATTTTATTGTTCTACTTAGCTTTCCTTTGTGTCATTTTATCTGACAAAGCTACAGTATTTTCAGCCTCTGTATAGTCATCTGTATACCTACAGCACGTCCCCGGGAACAATTACTTCTTTAATTACCTCCGACTCACTCATCTTTCTTTCTGTTGCTTTGCTTTCAAATGGGGTGTGGCTGCTCACCCATTTGTACAGCACAACACAAGCATCGCGATCAATTTGTCTTGATCTCTTAGTCTTATTTTTAAAGATAACATCCCTCCTGTCAGACTGTCCCGTCCCACACATTCTATTCCTGGACTATCTGGACATGATAAAGAGGGTATTCCTCGTGTTTGCAAAAAAATGAGACTTGTGATATCATTATTTCTCCTGGGTGCCTTATTCTTCCTTTTACTCCATTATTCATTACTACCATAACACTTTATATTTGCTCTCTACGGGACTTGCCACATTGTTTCATGGGTTTATATAGTTCTGACCTGTTCAAATTCATTCGTATCTTGAGTGTCTCAAACAGAGCTTTGCACACGATTGATGTACAGCTTGTTTTGGCTGTGGGAAACTGATTCCTACTGAATAGCGGAATGAACTAATAGAGACTAAAACAAACTGTACAGTACTGCTGATGGTGTTACTAGTGGTAGTAGTACCATGTTTTCCAAGGCATGTTGGTTCTGTGACTTGGAGGAAAAATCTGATCATGTATTGATAGGCTCCCAAAACTTATTACCTATGAAATTTGCACACTGTGCAAATTATAACTATAATAATATGACAATTACGACAATAATAATCCTGGTAGCTCTTATATAGCATGGGACAGAGCTTGAACTAATTCCCTTATGCTCAAAGGGAATTAATTTATTTATTTAGCATGGTTTGATATTCTTAAAACAAATAGATTATTATGTCTTTATGCCAAATTCATAGGAGGTCACTTTAAGGTTGTAAACAGACTAGCAAAAGCAATATCATCCTGTCAATAAATTGCATCTATTCATTCAGGCAGTGAGAATGGTACCTGGAGACACATGATGACGAACAAAGCGTAACAGTTATATCTCAGTTATAGCCAAAAGAACTGTTGCATTTGTATCTTGATTTGAAAGCTGTGAAGGTCAGGTGTGGTGGCGCATGCCTGTAATCCCAGCACTTGGGAGGCTGAGGCAGGAGGATCACCAAGAGTTCCAGGCCAGCCTGGGCCACATAGTGAGTTCAAGTCCAGCCTGAACTACATAGCGAGACCCTGTCTCAAAAAACAAAACAAAACAAAACAACTGTGAAAACTTACAAAGGGAGCATTTAGCAGGATTTTTGGTGGCCACATAGCTTCAACATAGTTTATTTCTAGAGATACTTATATCATGAATGCAAAATGATCTCATTTCTTCCCTTTCTTAGGTCCAACTGGCAAGCCCAATACTGTAAATTTGCAGAAAATTTCCTTCCAAAGATTTATTGCAAGGGATAGCATTGTGGTTAAAGAGATATCAACTAGAATGCTTAAATCACTTTGGATAGTATCTTTTTTCTCTCTCTTAACCTATATCTGAAGGGATTTTCTGAATAAAGGCTACAATCTAGATAGTATGGCTAAGTGTGATTATTTGATTCCCCTAGCCACCCCCCACTACCTAGGATGTGCAATAGAAAATGTTTATAGCCAATTAACTGATAGATTCAAAAGACTAGTTTTGTCAGACTATTCTCTAAACAGTATCTACAAAATTTAGACCCTTAAGAGAAACTGAGGCACAAATTGATTAAGAGGCCAAGTTTATCTGGGCTGATTAGAGTTCCAATTTGAGAAAACACAGATCCAAGCAGACTTGAGTAAGTGCTCCAGAGTCTTACAGATTTCAAACAACATTTAAAGGCAAAACCACAAATAGGAAGGGTGATTACATTAGTTGTTTTTGGTACAGGCTGGGTACCAAGTTTTCTTGTGAAAAAGGTACCAAGTAGCTTAAGGAATATACACAAAGCAATGCTTAGAAAGGGGGAAGGGAAGGACAAGAAAAAAAAACATTCTTGGGAAAGAAAGGGAGTTAAAAGCTAGGCGACCCTGGTGGGATCTCCAGGATTAGAATGTTCTCCTTTGACAACATTCACATTTCTCAGTATGTAAACTACAGGATATAGCAAATTTTGGCGTGGTGTAGTTTCAGGACTGGGAAGCAGAAGTATATCTGCTTGAGGTAAAGTATCTGCTTGAGGGACATATCTAAAGTCTATTCTCTCATGTCTTCCTAGCCTGAAATTTTGGGATTGCCTCAATTCACTTTTTTCTTTTTTCAATTTCATCTACAGATTGCTTTGTTATCCGTCTACAATGTGATTCTTAAATCATTGAGGCAGAATATAATACTGGTAGTACGGTATAGTTAAAAAAACTCACAATGAAGATAAACATTATACAATACAAACATACACTGTTAAAAAATAAATACTTTTAAAAAGTAAATCAAAGATGGTCATAATGTCAAAACAAATGTTACAATATAGTGAAAGAACTAGTTTTAAATCCAGGCATATGTTTGCTGCATGGTTTTGGGTAAATTTCTGTATTTATCCAAGATTCAATTTCACAGTCTCTAAATGGACTCCGCTTTGGTCTTACTGAACTCAAAGGATTGTTATGGGTATTAAATAAGATAGCAGAGTGAAGTGCTCATCAGAGTGCCCAAAATATCATTCACATGGAATAAATGAAGGGCAGAATTGTTACAAAAAACACAAAGCACGAACCACAAAATCTCAGAATGTTTGTGATAGAAGAAAGAAATACACAGAATTCATCTGAGGTCTCCCTGAAAGACATAAAGCAAGATGTTTAAATCATGGTGATGGGGATCATTTTCTTGCTAAGTAAGTTTCAACAATGTAAATTTGAGGGTTACCCTCAAATTCATTTAAAATCTGACAACATTATTTTTTAAGATCTTCAAAAGAACCATTCTAAATTTTGTCATAAAAAATAAACATGATGACTGAGACAAGATAAAAGCATAAATGGAGGTAAGAATGACAGAAAGCTGTGCCACCAGATTTTAAAATGATCCCTAGAAACAACCTGTGTTGTTTTTCTCTGCCCAATATATGTTATCTTAGTCTCCTAATAAAATTTTACTCTTTCAGGTAATTATTGCTTTACCCACTCTTCTAAGCAGATTAGAGTACGTCCACCTGTGCCTGCTTCAGCCCAAGCGTGTGCTCTGGACTCAAACTGAAACAATGGGTACTGCCCCTCCCCCACCACCCCGGCATATACCCTGAAGCTAACCTAACACCAGCATTACTAACATTCAGGCAGAGGATCTGCGTGATTCGCCTTGTTGACCGATACGATACAAAGATCCTGCATGATATAACAACATATGCCAAAACCATTACATTTTGCATAATTTGTGGTCTAATATTTCTATTTCTGGGAATTTATAATTAGAAAACAACCATGAATGTGAAAAAAAATATTTGAAATAAGAATATTTACCACAATATGGTTGGTAATATAGTAGCATTTTAAAATTTAAATTTCCAATATTAGGGAAATTTGTCAATTTAATGTTTCCAATACTAACATATCACAACTAATGTGATTCTCAGAAAGTAGGATAATATTTAATATCATGGGTACATATTACAGTACACCAAAGAAATAATAGCAGTTGAACTATACAATTGATTAAATGAAAATCCCATGCACAACAAGATCCACACGATACTCAGAATTTTCCAAATATCATGCTTCTAGTTCAGGAATACTTTAATTACTGAGAGTATGGTTTTTGAGAGTCTAAATAAAGGATTTTTATGTATCATAAACTTACCTCTGTGAAATAATCTAAGGTAATGACTACAAATAAAATAAAAATGCTACGTTACTGATGGATTAAATAGCGTGTCAGAGCAGGCACACACGTATATGAAGAAGCTTATTATGGTAATTATCTCATTTGATTAGGGAGGCCCGGCAGTCTCTCAGTCTGAGACCTGAGCAGGAGGCTCATGAAAGCCTGGGGCACAATGGAGCGTGTGTCCCAAGGCCTCAGCATCAAGACAGCCAAGGGAGAAAGTGCTGAGCTGCATTCCGAGCCCTGAGCGAGGAGCTCTGATGTCTGAGGACAGGAGAAGATGGTTGTTCCCACTCAAACTGAGAGTGAAGGGGCCCTTTGCTTTCCACCCAGGAGAACCACTTTGATCTATCCAGGACCCCACCGATGGGGGTTGCCCACTGGCATTGGTGAGGGTGGTCTTCTTTACCTAGTTGTCTATTTTTTTATTTGTTTTGTTTTGTTTTTTGAGACAGGATCTCGCTATGCAGTTCAGGCTGGCCTTGAACTGACTACATAGCCCAGACTGGGCCCAAACTCGTGGTGATCTTCCTGCCTCAGTCTCCCGAGCTGGGATTTAGGCGTGTGCCACCGCACCCGGCTTCAATTTGTCTATTTTAAATGCTAATCGATTTCAGAAAACACCCTCACAGACACACTTAGAAAAATATGTTACCAGCTATCTAGGCATCCATTGGACCAGTCAAGTCCACAAAATTAGCCCTCACAATAATTATGATAATCAAGTCCCCATCATAAACACTGAATTCAATGAACTACAATTTACTAGCAACTCACTTCAATTGAAAGCAAGCTCCAGGATGGTGTTTAAATCAGAATGTCTTTGCTTTTCAGATGTTTGCGTTGTGCTATAGCTTTTCAACCAGTCACGTCACACTTTGCTACTACACAAATCAGTTCAGGTCTTTCATTCACTTTTTGCCACCAATTTCTCTCTGTCTAGGTAGAAATATGTGGATGGGGTGGGGCAAGGGTGGGTAAGGGTAATAAAGAGTAATAAACTCCAAACCGCTAAACTACTACTTAGTATCAGATTCTACTCAAAGTATCTTTTTGAATAAAGAAAAATATTTTCATCATAAAAATGAGGGGAAATTTTTAAAAAAATTTAATTAGAGCTTTAAAACTAAAAATAAATGCCATTAATTTAGAATTAGGCATAGCCAATTTAATTCTCTTTCTAATACGCTAAAAGGTCAATACTGAATTACAAAATCCCTAAATCCATAATGAGAGAGCTGCTGTATCTATTCATCTTGACGCATGCCTATCCCTACTTTGTTTTCATATAAAGAATATCTCTAAGGTGTGCATAGTCTTGTCTTTTTAAATATGCAAAGGGTCTTTCCCTTTGGACCACAGCTGTCTACCTGGGAATGATCCAAGACTCACAAAACAGGTCATAGAACCTCTCTGCTCTGAAGTCCCCTAAACCTTTCTTAATTTTGCTTCCTTTTTCAGATCCACAACACTCCATTCCCGGACCTTCATCCCTACCCTTTTCCTTGGCTGAAAATTTTCTCTCTTTAATCTGGGCAGTAGTGGGAGCAATTCGGTAAAAGCCTGTAGAAAGCTGTTTCATTTTCTCTCCCCTTGTTGTGCCACCCCCCCCACCAAATTGTGTACTCTAGTCTCTAACCACTTAAATATTTGGAAGTCAAACATCACAGTTTGTGAGTAAGGCATTCTCATTGCTCATATTACCGCATCTGTTTTCCAAGGTAAGTAGTCACACAGCAAACTATCCACAGAAGGGTGGCAGACATGGGAAGAGGAGGAAGTAATAGAAGAAAGGGCTGACATCGAAGACATATCCTGCAACCATGAAAAGATGTTATCAATGGTTATTATTGCAATGATTGTTATGGAATTATCTATTAGCTATACGAAAGTTTTCAAAAGTTTTCAGATGCAGAAATCACCATGTTTTAACTAAAAGCTATGCCGCTATGTGTACATGGGATGGCCACGTCTGTCTTCCTATTTCTTTCTTCTGCCCTTTTCTATTTAGTCTTTGCCTTCCCCTCTGAGGATATGGAGCAAAATAATGAAATTTAAGGAAAAGTCAGAAATTCATAAAATATAACTTTGATAAATCTCTTCAGAAAAACAGGGCAAAGAATTGCTTCCTTATTATCTATGTAACCATGCATAGAATGCTTATGGATGGGGTCATGAGCCAGAGCTTATTTAAAACTCCCAATAATCATTTTAGTTGCAAATAGAAGCTCTATTTTACAAAAGAGAAAATAGTATCTGTGAGGTTACATACTCTGGGTGCTTTGATGCCAATCGCTCCATTGCTAAATGACAGAATTGGCATTGAGGGCAGACGCTTATGTTTTATGTCCCAGGAGCCCCACAAAACTGCATTCATTCACAAATATTCAGGGGTTTCCTACATTTCTAAATATTTAATACCTCTAAAAACACTTGGAAATTCCAGATATATTTTAAATACAAAAGAAGCAAGTTACAAAAGAACAGAACATGTTAAAAAATATGTAAGTGAAGATACAGGCATGAAAGAGAAATGTTCACGCATGTCAAGTACTGCAGCGATTTGAGTGGCTGAAGTGCAAAGGGTGTTGTGGGGTTTTCTTTTTCCTTCGTGTTTATGTTCTGATTTTTCCTCACTGCATTTAACAGTATTTTTTTTTTCAAATCCCGTATCTCATCCATGATCTCGTTTGTTATCTCAGATTCTTCTAGAGGGAGAGTCAGAGTGAATGACAATATTTACGTTTCATTAATTCTGAGAAGTTCAGCTCCACCCGCCTGTCCCCCAGCTCTCACATCAAGTAGCCAGGAGAAGCACCCTGAGAGCCGCCAGAGCAGCTGCTTTTCCACAAGGGAAGTGACCCGTTGCTCTTCACATGGGTGCTGCAGAAGGGCTGGTTTCCGGGTCACTGCTCAGGTTCTTCCTTCTAAGAGCTGGCTTTCTTGGTCTCTTCAAGGATGTGCACACCTTGAACACCACGTGGTTTGTAGGAATGGTTGACCATCAGAGAAAAGCTATTGGTTGACAGTCAAGATCTATAACTGCAGCTGGAGGATGTGGCATCAAGCAAACGCGACTTGGTGTTACATCTCTGTCACCCTTACCCATGCCTTTGAAAGCCCGTTTCAGCGTTGTGTTATTTCTTGATGTCATTTTGCTCTGAGTTTGGGGGAAGCCATTGCACTACAAGTTCAGCGGCTGATACTTTCTTCCTTCGACAGATCATGATTTTGTTTTCTAACACTGTCACATATGTTCTAGTTTATTTCCTCTATCCATTTTCTCATTTTAAAATGAGTTACAGTCTTTCTTCTATCTGAGTATTGATTTTGCTTTTAAAAAGGTCTCTCTATTCCATTATCTCTCCTGATCGACTCAGGCCACTTCGCATGAGTTTTTCTCTCTTTTTAACCACAAAAAATGTCTCTTTTTATCTCACTTTTCTCTATTTGTCATTTACATTGCATTTAATTATACTCTCTGTATTTGTCGTGAAAGGTGTGGATTTGCTTTAAAAAGGGCCACTTGATAAATTTGCTTTTTTAAAAGTGTGTGTCTGGTCAATCATTGAACACATTCTTTGTTCTGAGCATTAAGGACAGTTCTGAGGTTAAAATTATTGTTAATAAAAATAACATTTAGAATAATGAACATTATTATAAGCAATATGTATTGTCACCAATGCCAAGTAACATGAAAGATCTTTATTTAAATTTTTAGTAATAATAATAAATTCTTTTAATGCTTATTATCAACAGATGAGGTCCAAATATTTACCCAAAGAGAAGGGGGAAATTTCAACTTAGCCCATTGACTAAGTTTTTGAGTCTTGTCCCAGAAAAAGAATTTCAAAAGGCATCAATAAAAGGCATAGAAAGGTTTTCTAATGCAGAATTAAAGCATACGTGGAGACAAAATAGTGTGTGGGCCTTTCAGAGAGAGGCATAGCATCTGGACCTGCGAATATTTATGTAGTTTTAGGGGCAGAAATCTGTGACTCTATCTACAATATAGGTTCAATTTACACGTAAAAGGTGATGGTACATTTACCTTCTCAACCTGGTGAATTTATAGATTTAGAGTATCTTCAAAGGATTTGGGTGCCATGGAGTTGGACTATAAGAATAAAAAAACAATCTAGGGAACATAAACAAGCCTACAGAGTAAAGATACGGAGTATAGATATGGATAATCTCAGGTAATTCTGATCTCTTCCTAAGTTACAGTCTTCTTAAAAGTACAGTTTCTAAATTATACTTTTCTTTGTCTCTTTTCTGCCTCTCATTTCTTAAATACTACCTGACCTATGTACTAGGGAAATTCCATAGTTCTATGATGAAAACACTTTATTGTCAGGAAATCCATAACATAATTATGTTATGGATTTCCTGACAATAAAGTGAGAAGTGAGTCAAGAAAATGTATTCTCAACTCCACCACTTTTCTGTGGATATCTTGTCATGGGCATTAAAATATGCTTTGCTTCCCTATCTAGAAAGCAAACAGTAGGTAAGATTATAGCCCACAAAGGAAGAGTACAGCCTACTTAAATTCCTATTTACCAAGAAAATTATCTACATAGTTCAATCCCTTTTTCTCAACAACTACTTTCCCATTTGTGACAAAAAAACAAACAAAACAAAACAAAACAAAAAAACCCCCTCAGGACTAATTAATTTATTGTCTTTGTGCCTGTAGCTATTTTAAGGTACTCTGATCAATGAATTTTGGACAGGTGGCTGTACCTAAGGAATCAAAAGGGAATTAAAAGTGTTTGTATTTAGACAAATTTTTTTCCCAACTTTCCTTTAAAGTAGTATTTTATTTATTTACTAATAGTGCTAGATTTTGCATGTTCTTCCCAGACACTACGTACTATGCCTAGTCTACCTATATACTATGCTAGGTACAAGGACTGCTATTACAATTAAAATATCATCACCTGTCCTATCCAACATGTTAATAGGTTTAAAATTATCTTTGAAAATAGTTCTCTGGGGGCTGGGGATTCAGCTCAGTGATTAGAGTGTTTGCCTTGCAAGCACAAGGCCCTGAGTTCCATCCCCAGCATCAAAAAAAAGAAACAACAAAAAAGTTCTCTGTGGAGTCGTCAAAAATTCTACTATACTAATTACCCAATGATACAGAATTTTCTTTTATCTCTGTTTCACCAATATCCTGCGGTGTCATTTTCAAAGTAGTAAATATTTGTTGAGATTGAGGTAGGAGAGAGGCGCGGCTAAAGCTGGCTGGGAAAGTAAGCAGGGCCTGTTAATTAATAAAATCCCAAACAGATGGCTGCTTCTCCCTAGAATGGCCTAGACCTGACTCAGCCTGAGTCGCACAATTCTACCACCACTCTCAGGAGCCAAATGTAAAAGTCCCCCCAGAAGTCAACATTTTCATAGGTTTTTTTTTGAGATTTAGAGAGCATAAAGAGACTCATAAGGGACAGACAGGGCTGTCCTATTTTTTCATGATAGCCTGTACCATGTCACTCAGACGTGGTAGGTATTTTTACTTTCTTTTTATTGTTATTTTCTTTTTTTTTTTTTAACTTTTTCTTTGTTTGGCCCAAATTCACTCTGCAGAGCCAGTGTCTCCCAATCTCCATTTTGCCTTATCAAATAAACTTCATCATTACTTCTGGCTCGTTTTGTTCAGTTATTTGTTCGAGGTGCAATCTAACTCCAGAAGCAGGTGTGAGCAATCCAGAACCAGGTAAAGTTAATTTGGAATACAGTTATCGGATAACAAGATGAATCAAAAGAAGCTGACCTTCCATGACACGAATGGCTAACGAAAAGTGCTCCATACCAGCCTGAAAGTATCTGGGGGTCTGAAAGTCTCTGGCGAAGTTGAGGCATTTAGCTCCATAAAGGATGATTTTCTGCAGTTCCACAATCTCGGCGTACTTGTGTCTCTTTTTGCAACTGCCCCTCCAGCCTGCCAGATGCATTCAATGATTTGATTTCTCCCATCACAGATTTGTTTGGCCAATTCTAAAACATCACATGAATAAAATTGTATGCATTTATTCTTCTGTGCAAGACTTTATTTTGATGTAAGCCTTTATGATAAGACAATGATAACGTTGCTTTACTGTAACTAAAGACCTAAGACAATCACAGGAGAAATAGCAAAGGCTCTAGCTTGACCCACAGTAGTGCAGTTTTCGGTCCACAATTGATCAGCCTCGTGCTTTGGGGTCTATGATCAGGCAACACACCACTGTGGGAGTACCTGGTTGAACAAACCATTCCCTCTGTGGTGGAGAAGTGAAGAAAAGAAAAAGAGGAAGGGGAAGCCAAAGAGGTTCTGTTGTTTTGTGATGGCAGTCTGGACAAATTAATACTGCACTGCCTTATTTCAAAATAGAATTTCAAGTTGCTTACACAGTGTGGATAGCACATTGAAAGTAGTGACAGATGAAGAGGAAATTGAGGGTGAGGTAATTAAAAGCAAATACAAAAAGAAATCTTATATATATTTGATGCCATAAGACCGCATATTTTGCTAGACATAGGGCAAATATTTAACCTGAAAGTTTCTATAAATCAAAACAAGAACTCTAATTAGTTAGCCAGTTCACAGAGACTACTGGATAAGGAGAAGTACAAATTCAACAGTTATTCTGGTAACAAGACTTGTGGGAAATTCTTCCCAATGGGTCTCCATAACAATGATAGTGTACCATTTCAGGGAGGAATATTTGCAACAAAATCTTTCACTAAATAAAGCAAACAACTGAACCCTCTGCCTCCAATCTTTGCTCCTTTGTGCTTGCTGTGTGCCTTTGAAGGCTGGTCTCTTTGGGATGCTTCCCTTGGGCTTCCTTGAAACCTGGGAGAAATCAACAAAACACAAGGACAAGAGGAGAGAGTTCAGAATGCTTATTCAGCCTTCTCTCACTTTACAGAGTCTGAGATTTCAGCAGTAGTTCTTTCCTTCTGCTGTAGAGAAGAGGTCCTGATGAGTGGACTCCACCTACAGCCACAGACCGCACACACTCACAGTGACATCGCTGTCCTCCAGCTCCTTCAGGTCTAGAGAATGCAGAGTTACACTCTGCTGCTTCTCTTAATTCTGTCTGCTATTAACAATTCCTTCTGTAGACTCTCTTCCATTTACCCATTTAAATCTATCATCTCTTTCTTGTTTGGAAGAATAGCCAATCTATATAATTTCTGTCCAATCTAGAAAATTCTGTTCTTCCATGTAGGAGAAAGACATGCCAAGTGGTTTTCACCAAAACAATTATATAATGTTGTGCACAGACCTCTGATAACTTGTATTAACTCATGACTAAAATTTTCACTATTTGTAAAAGATGGTCTGATTCTTGTTTTTCAAAATAAAGCATAGATACTCTCTAATTTGCAATGTAATATCCCAGAGAGGTTTAAAACAAGAAAAACAAACTTATTAACTGTTGTCTGTCAAACTTGTTCACTGTTTTCTCTCAAACACACACACACACACACACACACACTCACACACATATATATTCTAAATGTTGGCATTTGCCACAGAGATGCAGAAGTGGGAAAAAAAGAAGTAAAAACTATTTGTAAATTAATCCGTTGGTCCAATATTACATTCACATTTTGGGTTATTTTTGAGTGAACATTTTGGTGATAAACATGCAGAAATAGTGTTCATAACAGCCAACAAGCAGGAGACAGAGGTTCTTTGCAAAGTCTGATGAGATTTGTAGAGGTAGATGTTCTTCAAATTCAACTACTTGAACAGTCAGCTCTCTTATATTCACACAAGAGTGTATATTATTTATTAGGGCAATATCTTGGATCTGATGTATTTGTGGATAGTATTGACATTAAACTAAATATTTCCATCTGTTGCTTCCTTTATATCAATTGCTTCCCATGGAAAGCAGACCTCAGGATCTGTATCATTTTGACTTAGAAACCTGGAAAATCTTATGAATCTTAGAAAAATTGTCAGTTTGCTCACTCTTGACTTTTTTATCAATTTTTTTTTTTTTTTTTTGGTGATGGGGATCGAACTCAGGGCTTTGTGCTTGTGAGCCAAGCGCTCTACCACCAAGCTAAATCTCGAGCCCCTTAACATTCTTTTAAATGTGCTCCTCATGAGTAATGGTAACACAGCTGAATATTAAAACATATTGGTGTATCATTGCTCACCACATTCAGTAGGTATATTAATTTTCTAGGGTGTGGTAGCCAAGAATCACACTGAATGGCTTAAACGACAGAGATTTGTAGGCTTATATTTCTGGAGTCTAGAAGACTGGAGAAATACGGCATGGACATGGAAGGGGGGACTAAAGGTCCAAGCTTCTAATCACGTGCTTGGTTCCTCCAGCTTGTTGTTTTGTAGGAGCTTTCCAAAAGTCATCTCTCTGACACAAACTTAGGTGTGATTGAAAGGGGTTTACTATGAACAGAAAAAAATTTTCTCTTGTCTTTATCTTGCCATAGCTGTTTCTGAGCAGCTTTAGAATCCAAGGAATTAGAAATATAGTCTTATTGCTCCAGTCACATAGGAAATTAAAATGATTTTACTTACAGTGGGTCAAGATTTGCAGCCGATGACCAAAATTCCTATTTCTTATATCACAGAGGCTCTACCTACTTCATTACGACCACATCAAAACTAATTGTGCTTTGTAACAAATTTATTTCCAAATAAAGTCACCTTCTGAGGTATCAGGGGTTAGAACTGCAATATATGAATTTTGGGTGGACACAATTTAAATTGCTACACCAGTATAATAATAAAAACATTCTCTCGCAACACCAATTGTATTTCCCTGCCAGTTTTAAGTGATTGAAATTGTGATTTCTTTTAAAAATCAATGTCCCATCAAGGGGCATGTATAATTGTTTAAATCACGACTTTGTTTCTATGACTAGAAGTAGAAACATCAGATTTTATACAACATAAAATAGAGATAAGAGATATGTTCAATTTTCCTAAATGAATTCACTATACCAAGCACATTGTTTGTATACATGATGAATCAGTTTCTTCTATTATTTTAAGTTTCTACTGAAGAATAAATTAAATACTAGAGAAAGACCCAATAACTCTTTGAACTATGAGGTAACTAGAAATAATAATCTGACATACTAAATAGAATCTTTCTGGTTTACCAGAGCACCAGATAATATGTCAAAGTGTTACGTGTATCCTTTATGGAAACAACAAAGAACTTAGCTGCCTTTGAGAAAAATATTTACCAAAAATTTTTAAAAATTGAAAAAAATCCTACATTTTACCCTTTCCTTCCATGGCTATACCCAGTTGTTGTTTATTAAAAACTTACCCATATCTTTATAGATAATCCCTTTATTAAGTTCTTAATTATTCCAGTTCTACTGTGCTTTATGTTTCTTGCCAGGAAATGTATAGTACGTAACCTATGTATAGGTTCCAAATGTATAGTACGTAACCTAGGAAAGAGTTGAAATCTCTTTCCTTCCTGTACTCTTTGCATTTAATTTATTTCATAACTCTGGGAAGACAGATTTGTATGCTTGTCTTATGTTTATGTGCCAAACAGAATATTTATGTCTCATTCATATTTAAAAGTGCTCACCATCTATATAGCAGAAATACATATATGAAATAGGGGAAAGATTTGCAGGATAAATAAACCCCACCGACTAATATTTATTAGACATGAATGAGGTGAAAGAACTGTGCTAGGACACTGTTCAACATACAGAATTAATAGTAACCACTGTCAGAATTCCTGGGTTCAAATCACCAGGCTGACTGGCTTAAGCACAAGAAAACCAGACTGCCTTCGGTAAATAGTGCGGTGTTGAAAATAATGTTCTCATGTTGCTGCAGGAAGAAAATCAGCATCCAGTTCACGCGTTTATTCAGAGCCCACTAGATATTTTTCATACCTATGAAAACCTTGAGGAAACACATCAGTCTCTCCCCCTTCCCTTCTTTAGGTGAATAATTGGTCCCAAGGTGCTTATATGATACATGTGTGTTCAATGAAAATTCAATACAACATAAAGACAATTTATCCTATTTTTGTGTGCTTGTGTGTTATTTTAACAGAAAAGCTTCCATTTTTAATATACTTGGAAAGTATGATATTCCTGATATTCTATATAGGATTATGTTTTTCCAGGGAATAGTCCTGATTCAAGTTTAACTTCCTCAAAGCATAATCTGTCTGTGCCCTCAGCATCTGCTTTAGCGGCTGGCCACAAGAAGGAACTCTGCAAATGCTAAGGGGATTTTTTTCTTCTGTTTTTCTTGACAGCCAGCACGTGCCCATCCTTTAAAGTTCACCATTCTTTACTGTAAATTCAGTTTGAAACTTCATCCTACGCTATATCCAGAAGCAACCAACAAGGGAAGGCAGACTGCTGAGAATCAGTCAGGCTTCATCGCATAACCTTTCAGAATCAGAATGTAAGTAAGGGTGTCAGGAATGTTTTTGCAAATGCATAAATCTCAACATGAAGAAGAGCTGCATCAGGATCCTTCCCCTGGATTGCTGTACACCTACAACCTCTGCCCTTGAAGGCAGACAACAGATACTCTGATTGCTTTCCAAATTGAAAGCCTCACCTGCTGTTTGCAGACATGTTCTCTTCTCTTCTGCCCTGTTACTGCACAAACAGGCATTGATTTCTATCTCCTTTTTTTAACAAAAAGCAACAACATCCCACAGATATTAGATACAGCCCTGCCTGCTAAGTGAAGGATTTAACAGAGTGATATTTTAAAAAATAATAAAAAGTAAGACTCTGATTCCTGTGCAGCCTGTTGGTGGATTCCTGATATGAAAGCAATGAAGCTGATGTGACAGATGTAACAGGAGTAACTCACTAATTATTAATATGTCCATTCGAGGGAGAAAAAGCATCTTGGGAGACATTCATGACAGTATTACAGTTGAAAGCAAATGGGCAAATAGACTTATCAAAGGTGAGTGATGATACCTATGCTGAGTAAGCAGATCTTAGAGCAAGATCAGCACTCCCATAAGAAAAGAGTCAAAAGAATAGGAAGGGAAGTTTATGCTACTGTCAAAAACAGTAGAGTAGATGCTGGTTAAAATGTTGAACACTGAGCAAGCATATTGAAAGGTCTACTAATATTTATTTAAAATACGTGTTTCACTTGAACTATCAGTTTACTGTGAACATTTACTTTAACATACTTTTTATATATGACCTCAGAAATAAGTAGATAAAAAAAACGGAGAAAGAGAGAGAGAGAGAGTGCAAAAGACACAGAGAGATTAATTCTGCTTCATGGTGGAAAAGTCTCAGACTATCTCCAAGCTCTCTGAATGTATTTCCTATTTCTAGATTCTTTCATAAACTGACTGATATATCAAATCAATGCTTTATTTATTGATTTATATATTGTGTTCCTTCTGTGTATTACGTTTTATAGTCTTTCTGTTCCAGGAAGCCTAATACATTAACAGGTATGCAATGAAGATTTGAATTAATCATTACAGGGCTACATTCATTCATGGCTAATATCAATTTACATACATGTGCATCCTACATATGTATATATGGGCATTGTTACAGAAAAAAATCTTACTGGGGCAATGAACAGCCTGTACTTCATTTTATTCTGACATTATTATCAGCAATAGGGTGAGGGTGCAGAGCACATCCATATATCCTACTATATAGGAGGGTCAAATGTGTTGGATAATTAGTCTTGCTCCAAGGAAAAGTAAACTTTCTGTGTATCTTCATGATAGTAGGTGGTTTATAACTTGGAACACATTACAGTCCTACCTTCCTACAGTGGTATGAAACAAGAGTACTGTGTTGTCTTCTTTGATGACTACATTTCAAAGAGAAGGCTTCCAGGTCCATCAAAAAGGCACTGCTGGATTTTAAAACTGGCAGGCTTCCTAAGAAAAAGTCTACATCTCAATGGGGCAGAGAAAGGAATTATAAGTTTTCTAAAGAAAAAGCTCTAAAGAAAGGGAGATTAGGAGACTAGAGTCTAGAAGCCTATTTAAAGATTAGTCCTGCAGAGGGAATATTAAAATAGTTTTGATCGCCCCACAGTCAACCTAGGCTGGATTGCAAAATGGAAGATATATATTCTACTTGATTCAAAATTTATCATAAGGCATGGTCTAACTGTAGTTTAAAATCTACATTGATTGAAACAACTAGGTGCTTTGGAATATAGCAGCACAACTACTAAGCAGCCCACAGGTCTTTTGTATAAATAAAGACAAAAGAAGAGGTAAATCCATTTTCTGAGAGCTTTTAGTGTTCCCAAACCTACCCTCCGCGATGTTCATTCATTAAGACTAAACCAAAGAACTCAACATTACTATTTCTGTTTGAATAGCTTGGAAATAGGCGTGGCTGGAAATACACGTGACTGGAAATACACGTGACTTGCTTACTAACTCAAAAAGGCGTTAACTGACAGGATGTGTATTGAACTTAGTTTTTTCTGGTTTCCAAACACTATGCTCAATACATTCAAGAATGCTTCCTTGTAAGAGCCCAGAGTCAAGGACTAAAAACAAATTGACGTTTTCAGTCCAGTTATAAATTGATAGAAGCTTGGGATGGAGGATAAGTGAAGGGGTTATGTTATCTACTTCTTTTGAGGATAGCTGGCATTTCTTTTCTGCCTTTAAATTCTCCTAGGAAGAATTTAGATTATTTAAGCAGCAGAGATATGGACACTTTTTAAATACAGGTAAACTTATATTGTAAGGGTACTCTGGAGATCTTGGAAAGAGGCTTTCACCTTAATGGGTTGTGTTCAGATTTTCTGAATGACTGAGCACGAATGTAGCATATGCACCTCCAGGAGAGATCGAGGTCATTGAGATGTCTGTGGAAATGGACAGGCTGGCAGCCTGGGCTCTTTCCTGCAAATACACTGGTTTCAGTGTTCTGTGATCTGTATTTTAGGGATTTTCTTTTCTTTTTTTCCTTCTCTTCCCCCACTTGATAACTGATAGTAGTGTATACAATTTCTAATTCTCTCTGATTTCAGCAGAAATAAGTGGCATCTACACAATTGAACCCTAAGGAAGAAAAGTTTGGTATTGAACTTGTGTTACCTGTGTGATATATATACTCATGATAAAACCCCTGAAAACATCAAGAAAGAATAAGCTTGCAACACACTAGAGAATATCGAGGAGGTGTAATATTTTTTGTTTCCCCAAAACTAAATATTGTAAGCAAGATTTTATTGAGACACAAAACTGGTAAAGTATGCAAATTCAATTCAACTTTTCTACTTGTGTTTTGTGGGAGGATGGGCACCCGAGGACTTAGTCTATCATTGGTGGCTGCAGAACTCCCTTCCACAGACATTTCTGCTGCCTTGAGACACTGTTAGAGTGTAGGAGATTTGTATGTGTGTGCGGATAAGGAAATAGGTTTAGAAAAGTTAGGCAATTTTCCTGACGTTATATACACAGGAAATATATGTCTAATTCAGTTGCTCCACACATATGACTTTAATTTCTCACGGTAAAGCACATTTAAGAGTTTGAAAATACACTGGTCTCTACTCTCTCTCACAAGGGCAATCTACATCTTAACATGTTTTTTGGCACTTTATAAATAAAACCTCTAGGACTATGACTCAGAAATAATTCATTAGTAATTTTCTTCACTGTAACATTGACTCATTTTCAATAGGGCCATTTGATTACAGATGCAAGCATCCTATAGTAGAATTGGGGGAATGGTACCGTACAGGTAAAAGAACATTGCTTTCTCTAAGTCTCCCCCATCCCCCGAAAACAGAAAATTGATTCAAGTGACAGTATATTGTTTAAGACAGTGGACTCTTGAGCTGGAATATATGGATTTAATCCTGACTCTTCACTTCTTGGCTGTGTCATTTTGGACAGGTCAACACCACCATTCCAAGCCTCATTTTCCTTAGGGACACAGTGAGGCCCACAATACTCTCAGTCTCATTGAAGTGTTGCAAAATTATATGAATATACTGAAGGCGTCACTATTAGGTCTGGTGCACATGAAGTGCTTAATAAGTATGTTACTGTTTTAATTTTTTTAGTGCACTGAAATCAGTATTTCTTGTAACATTTTGGCACCAGTGTTACTGTGTTTTTTTTATCATTTTTAAAACTTTGATCAAGGGTGAAGCCTTTTCGTATACCCAGATGCCCATCTATCATCAACTTAAAATATCCATAGACTCAAAAGAGCCTGCAAAGTGGATTTTTTTTGCATCCATGTGGCCATTTGAGCTCCCCTGGACAAATGGGAAATATTCAACAAAAATGTAAAGAGGTCTCATCTCACTCAAGTCTCCCACAGCGAAGAGAGGGAGTACCCACTCTTTTGAGTTAAAAATGACATGAATACTCTGTGATAAAACCGCATTAGGAAGAATAAATTTTACAAACCTGACTAACCTGCCTGGGCTGGTGGTGTGGGGATGTGATCTTTCAGCAGTTAGCATTTTCAAAGTTACATGTAATCCATGTATGAAATAATAATGATAATAACAATAATAATGTGTTGCCATTGCTTTTAAGCCCTCTTCCTTGCTATTTTATTTTCCCACAAATGGGCATCTGTACACCAACAGAAACTTCTTCTTTGGGGGGATTATTAATAGTTTTTCTACTTTCTATGAGCTGCTGCTGAAGCCAGCGAGAAGAGGGGGACATCTTTTATTTTTTGTTTTTTTTTGGTACCAAAGGTCAAACTGTGGGCCTCACACATGCTAGGCAAGTGCTCTGTGACTGAGATAGAGGCCCAACTAGGAAGAGCTTTTTATCTTTTTTTCCTTTTGTTGAAATGAGGTCTCACTCTGCAACACAGACAAGGTTAATAAGGATAACTTGCAGAGTGTTGGGATTACAAGCATGCACCACCACATCAGCTGGAAGATTCGTTTTTTAGAAAATTTCATAAGTGACTCTCTGAAATTCCTAGTTAATTCAGCATTTTACACAATTCCCCAGTACTGCTGTCATCCATCGGCTTCTTGCCTTTGTAGCTGGTGTGGCCAATCAAAATGCTTCTATAGCCTACTATCTGGCTAATTTAAGAAAGAAACACTAACAGATTGGTTTAACTTATTCAAATTACAGCTTCCCTCTCCCTAACGCAAAGGTCATGCCACAGGTACCAAGTATCTAGGGTTTTTTAAAGAATTATTAATGCATATTAATTGAACAAATTCATAAATTCCAATGTGGCACTTCTGTACAAATACATACGATGCTTTGATCAGGTCCACCCTCCCTTCTACACTCTTTTGCCTTCCCCTCTCTCTCCACTCCTCTGACACCTTTCTCCTCCTCTTATGGTCCCTCTTCTAAGTAAGTCATCAGTTATTTAATTTAATTTAATTACATATTTATTTTAGTTTCCACATACGACAGAAAAGATGTGATACTTGTCTTTCAATGAAGTAGATTTATTTGGCTTATCAAGATAGTCTCCAGCTCTATCCATATACTTTCGAATGACAGAATTTAATTTTTTTATGGCTGAGTAATATTCCATTGATTGGATCATACTTTCTCTATCCATTCATCTGTTGACAGGTGCCTTGGCTGATTCTGTAACTTGGCTCTTAGGAACAGTATTGCCATAAACATGCACATACAGGTTTCTCTTTTGTATACCGACTCTTTGGGTTTGTTTTTTGAGTTCTTCATATATTCTGAGTATTAAGCCTTTGTCAGATAAAAAGCTGGAAAAGATTTTCTCCCACTCCGTTGGCTATCTTCACTCTGCTGCATATTACTTTTTTGCTGTGCAGAAGCCTTTTAATTGGATGCACATTTATTTGGCAAATCTTGCTCCTGTTTCCTGAGCTATTGGAGTCCTCTTCAGGAAATCATTGCTTGTGCCAACATTGTGAAGTGTTTTTCCTATGTTTTCTTCCAACAGTATTAAAGTTTCAGGTCTTACATCAAGGTCTTTCATCCATTTTCAGTTAATGTTTCTACAGGGTTAGAGATAGTGATCTAGATTCAATCATCTACATGTGATTATACTACATAGGTTTTGGGCTCCTTTGTTAAGAATCAGTTTCCTGAAGAAGTGTGAGTTTATTACTGGGCCCTCTAGTCTATTCCATTGGTTTGTGTGTCCCTTATCATGCAAAAGCCATCTAGGCTGCTTTTATAGAAGAAGATAAAAACACTGTTAACACTTCATTGACATAGACAGCAAGTGGATGAAAGGGAAAATATCCTTTTGTTTGTTTGTTTGTTTCTTCTGGAAGTATGCAGAATGGGCAAAATCTACTTAATTTCTCTCTGCTGTACAATGCTACAGACACCAAGACTACGAAGAAACAGAAGAATAATCACTACAAAATCTAGGGCTTTTTTCTGCTCTGCCCCTTCAGCCACATGTCCTACCATTCTAGCAGAGACGAGTCCCAGTTCTCTGATAATTCACTTTTGTACATCTTTCTCAAGGAGGAATTACTATACACCTTCACTGTCATCCACTTAACTTTTCTATTGTTTCTCCAAGTCCACATAGCCCTTCTATTATTAAAAACAATCTTTATAAACTTTATTTTCATATACTGATGAAGCACTGGTGATGGAATAGTCTAGTAGCTGAGAATGAAGGATCTAGACCCAAGCGTTGGTTCAAAGTTCTTGCTCTACCTTTCACTAGCTGTGTAATCCTAGAAATAATCATTTCCTTGTTTAAGCCTCATGTTTATCATCTAGAAAATAAGAGCAAGCAATTGTAATAAACTAGAGTTTATCTGCACACCAGATGAGGGTAAATATTGTAAACAGAAGCCTCAGCCTGGTAGATCAGGAGCAGCCAAATGTCTAGATTTGGACCATATTATTTCCCTCCTTTCCACTAGTTAAATTGGAAAGATAAAGCCCACACATAAGGATTGTTGTGTGAAATATTTCATCTGACACTCAGGAATCACAAAATTAATAGGGATTGGAGTGGGAAGGATATGCTGTATTAGTCAGATCGTCTCTAGAGTCAAGAGAGCATATTTAATACAGGATGATTACAAGTTACAACATTCACAGACACAAGCCAAAGGCAGGAGAGTACAAAATGTCTATCTATGCACTGGCGACCTGAAAGATCCAATCAAGGGCTGGGAGCCCAAGGCACTGTGCCATCTAAATCCGTGTCACTAAAAGGCTGAAGAAATCTATACTGGAGCCAGGACACGATGCTGACAGCAGAGATGAAGACCAGAGCTCCCCTGAAGCAACAGCCACCATCTGCAATGACAGCAAGGCCCTGAGCTCCTTCTTTGATGAGAACAGCCGAGTCCCCTTCAGGAGAGCCAGCCGCAACAGAACTTCTTCTGGGACGGTCAGCCCCTATTGTCCGCCATGGTCTCCTATATGCAGTGTCTGCAACAATCTTCAGGTGGATCCTCTATGCGCAGAACTGCACCAGCTCAGTTCAGCTGGGCGTTCCTGCTCAAACTGACCGCAATAAGTCCGCCGCGTGTGCCATACTTAAATAGATTTCCTCGATCACCTCTCAGATAAACCATGCTTGGATTATCCTTCCCCAGGAATAATTCATTTCACCTGTGGTAACCATGAAGTTAGAGTCCTCCCATGTAGTTTTCCCTCTATATATTCAACAGCTAACTTTGCAAATGGTCCTTCTTTAGATTGCAGAAGAGCTGTGAGTTAGTACTTATGCTACAGCCTGAGAAATTTCACAGAGATTTCCACTGGGGACAAAGGCAGTTGGTAAAGCTTCTCCGTGTGTTCTTCTCAGCTGAGCTGGCTGTTTAATTGATTCCAGAATCAATTTTTCAATTAGTGGTGGTTTGATATTTCATATTAGCTGTTAAGATCATGAGGAATGGTAAAAATAGAAGCATATGACCTAGTAATTGTTTTTGCTTATACCATAACCACAACGTTAGTTAAAATATAGACAGAGACCTTGTGACCCTGACAAATACCCCCTGTTTGAAGAGACTAAGGCCCAAGAGAGATTCATGTAGGGGGACAGAGACGTCAACTGGCAGCCCCAAGAGTGGTCGATCTTTTACATTCATCATAGCTCATTTCTCACGTTTGAATCTACAACAAACACAGTATCTCGTTTTTATCCTAAATAACCTTGAGGAAACGGCAACAAAGATTTAAAAATGAACAACAAAGAAAAATAATTCTAGTTTGTAAAACACAAATGGGCTTTTTTCCAAAATCTCCTTCCCACTCTGGGCCTTCATATCACAAAATACATCTCCCAACACATGCCTCTAAGACAGAAAGAATATCCAACTCTGTTTCCAGGAACACCCTTATTCATATTTTCATGCACCTCACTGTTTTCAATCTTAGCTGTTCTGAAAACCTCCTAACAGTGATGTGGTTTGTGAGTTGAATCTGAATCGAGCAGACATCCTTCAGACTGGTGTGTGTGCGTGGGGGGGGTCCTAAGCAACAGTTAGGTAGAGCCAAGATCATCAAAACTGCTCCCCATGGCATCTTTAATCACAGATACACAAGTAGACAGGCTCAGTTCTGACTGGCTGATAAAAAGTAGAAAAAATTGTATCAATATTTAGTTTGTTTGTTTGCTTGTTTGAACATTCTCTTCCTTGCTTTTCTTTTCTGCTCATCCAAGCAGATAAAATTGTGAGAGGGTTAAGCAAAACTCCATCACACGGAATGTTTGGAGTCATTAGGCACACATTTAAGT
Organism: Hystrix cristata; assembly: GCA_004026905.1. Lineage (NCBI taxonomy): Eukaryota > Metazoa > Chordata > Mammalia > Rodentia > Hystricidae > Hystrix > Hystrix cristata. Next base: position 62,118 of record PVJO010009950.1, read on the forward strand.
AAACAAAGATGCAGTGTCTTTTTGATAACAACATTCATTTCTTATATAATATCATTAAGAAAACACCACATAGTATCTAACTTAGCAAATGCTGATCATTGTGAGTGAATGAATGAATGAATAAGTAAAAGTGATCTTTAAAGAATCATCAGAGCCAATGTCAGTCCCTCATTGCTCTGTACCCAGAAGCACATAAACATGTATTTGTCCCCATACCTGGTGTAGCTCGCTGATCTAGAACTCTGCATCCCACATTCAGTGGATTTTGGATTGCTGAAATCTGAGGCCAAGACATTTTCTGAGATTATATTTGTCTTTTGTCCCACAGCTTTTCACAGTATTTTTTGAAAATCTTATTTTACATTATAATAACAAAAAGCACTTAAACACAAAGCTACTGAGCTAAGTAAGAGAATGTGAGCACACTGCAATGATAGCAGTCAGAGAGTTTGCCTGAGGCAGTACCATTTTATGCCATGCTTGGATTTATTTAGCAAATATATTTAGAAATCTCTAAACTGCCACAGAAATGGCTAATTGAGAAGAGTCTGAGAAGCCCTATTAAACTGTAAAGTTTAAATGTCTCTTAATGATATCTACAAATAGCTTTGAAGTCGTGAAATGCCCTGCATATGTCTCAAGAGGAAACTGGGCTCACAAATTCACACCCACACATATTTATTTTTAAAATTTTTTTTTTTTTTTTTTTTTGTGGTGCCGGGGCTCAAACTCAGGGCCTTGTGCTTGCAAGGCAAGCACTCTAATCACTGAGCTAAATCCCCAGCCCCACCCACACATATTTAGTGCTGTGTGTGGCTGGAGCGCTGCGGTTTGCTGTGCCATGACTCGAGATAATAACAGTTTCATACAGTTTCAGACATGACAGAGGATGTCACAGTGTAAGATCTATTATAATAAAACCCAATAGGAAGCCTGGTGCTCTTGACATTTGCATTTTAGTCTGCAAAAAGGTATGCAAATTTCAAATCAGTATGCTCGCATACTTTCAGGTGAGACACTGAGGTTCCGAGAGTTCTCCTTGCCAGCCCACCATGGTACAGCCACTTGGCAGCACGGCCAGCAGCCAGTGGCCAGTATGATAGTCATCGGGTTTTCCTCCTTGTATTTTTGTTGCTCTGCCCCACAAACTTTGACTGTGGGCAGATGTTATGTTGTTCCCTTTGGGGAAACGTAAGATGACTCTCTCTACATTTGGATTCCACTTGTGAAAATGTCCTACCATGTCTTGGAATTAGAACCCGGAGACCTAACTGCTGAATTCCCCAAATCAGCCTTTCTGCTCAGTAGCTACTCTCCATGCTCCTACTCTGTTTGCTCAGGGAAGACATTTCTCTCTGTATTGCTGACTGTTCTTTCTAAGCAAAGAAACTTAACAAGGAGATAATGGCCCTGTGGGTGAAAATCATAAAATGAAATACCCCAAGGCATGTGCATTTTTATTACATTAAATTAAAAACACACCATCTACTACAATCCACCCAGTAAGCAAAGGAGAAATGAGGAAGAGGAATGCTAAGCAAACGTTTTTATTAAGAAAATAGTTTTTATAGTATCTATAATGTTCATAACATTAATAAATGTTTATTGTAGAAATTTGCATAGTAAAGAAGACAACTTGCAAAAATTACATGAAGCTAACCCAAAACAATAGCTAGAAATAAGCTTTGTTTTAATTTTTCTAATGTCTTCCAGTAATTTTTCAAAAGCCTGAGATCATATTTTAGATGCCATATATAGTTTGTTTTTTAATTATTAATGTATAGTGGAAATTTTTCCTTTTGTTATATATTCTTCTTCAGAATAATTAGGAACATTTGCCTATTAATACATTATATTTACGGATAATGCAATTTAACCAATTTCTTATTATTAGGCATTTGGTTGGTTCCAATATTTTATGAAATTAATATTGTGATAAACAATTTTGTGTACAGGTATTAGAAGAGGAATTATTTGTCAAAATGGCAGAAGGATGTTTTAATAAGGATTTATGGCTCCTATTATCAGATACATGTTTTCCTGGCCTTTGAACTTCCATATATTAATTAGAGTACTGTTCACCTCTGGCCCTTCAAACACTAGTCATTATTGAGAAAAATATGTTGTTACCTTTGGAAAACTTATGGCTGAAAATGTTGTCTAATGTTTTCATGCTTTATATTTACTCAACACTAAGATTGATTAATATGTATATTTGTGTTTATGCTTGTATTTTTATTGCCCATTTTTTACTTCTCCTTTTGAAAATTTCATTTCTTTTATCTACTTTCTCTAATAGAGATGTTTACTTTTTATTGTGAATTTTTTAAACAGCTTTTTTTTTTCTCCATTTTATTTGGCTTGTGACTAAAGAAACTTTATATACAAATGCATGGTTTTCCCCCTAGCTTCAGATCTTAGGGACTCTTTATGTTCATTTTTTATTGGTATATTAGATACATAATATTTACATTTATTTATATATATATTTCTGCGTATATTCCTATACCTTCCTGTGCAATACCTTTACTCTCAACTTTAACCCTCCTCTCTTCTCATAATCTCCTTCCACATCTCCAAAAAAATAGGCCTTCTTGTTTCTTAATAGCTGTCTTTTATTTTATTCCTTATTACCTATATTTTGGGTTTCTCATCTAAGCAAATTCATGATATTTAACTTTTTGTGTCTGATTTAATTTGCTTAACAATATGGTCTAGCGACCAATCCATTTTCCTGCAAATGATTTAAATTCATTCTTCTTTATAGTTGAATAAATTTCCACTGTGTATAAATATCACAGTTTCTTTATCTATTTGTCTGTTGATAGGCACCCAGGCTCTTTCCAGAGCTTAGCTATTGTGAATTGTACTGGTATAAACACAGATAAGCACGTATCACTATAGTATAATCACTAACTCTTCCAGGAATATACCCAAGAGATGTACAGTTGGGTCAAAAGGAATTTCTATTTTTACCTTTTTCAGGAATCTCTATACCAATTTCCATAGTGGTTGTACTAGTTTACATTCCCGCCAAAAACTTACTAGGTTTACTTTTTCTGCACAACTTTACTAGCACTTTCTTCCCCTTTTTTATTAGTATATGTTTGCAAAACTGTTGAACTTTCACACCTTCAATCCCAATGTCTACTCACACAATAATCGTCACAGCATAAACTAGTTTTAACAGCTCTTTTGACATATAACAGACATATAATAAATTTCATGTGTAAAGTATACAATTTGATAAGCTTGTGGGCATACGTCCTTGTGAAATGATCACCATAATCAAAATAATGAACATGTGCATCACTCGTAAAAGTTTTCTTAAGCCACCTTGTGATGTCTTTTTCCTTCTTCTTTTCCAAACAAGCACAGTTCTGCTTTCTGTCACTCAAGATTGGTTCACATTTTGTAAAATCTGATATAAATTAAACTGTATAAACATTGTGGTACTACTTTTCATCAGGAACTTTTTTTTTTCAGAATAATTTGTTTGAGATGATCTGTGCAGTGGCAAGTACCGCCTTTGTTCTTTTTGTAAAGTGGTGAGCAGACCCCACAGTACAACTCTCACAATGTGTTTATGTGTTAACCTCTTGGTGTACAGTTGAGCAATTGAGTTGTTTCCTACATTCGGCTCTCACATATAAAGCTTGTATGCACATTTTTGTGTAAGTATCTGTAGATGCAAGTTTATGAGGCCAAGGAATAGAATAGTTGCTACCTTTCTATTTAACTTTTCAGAAACTACCCAATTATTTTCAAGACTGGCTGCTTCTTTTACATTCTGAACACCGGTGAGCACATGCTCCCATGACTCCACAACCTCTGAATTAGTGTTACGGTCACACATTGTTAGCTATGTTTGTGAAGGGGCAGTCATCATAGTTTTAATGTGCATTTTCCTAAAATATTAATGATGCTGAGAATCTTTTCAGGTGCCTATTTCCCATTCATGTATCTTCTTTTGTTCCAAAGTTTGAGAAAATATTATGTACTCAGGAGACACTATTATAGAATAGGTTATTTACCAAACTTTTCTCCAAGTCTAGGATTTGTATTTCCATTTTTATGTAGTGTGTTTGGAATAACAGATGTTACTATTTTTGGTAAAGACCAATTTGTCTACATTTTATTTACTGGATTATGCTTTTGGTGTCATATAGAAAACATCTTAATAATATTGAAGTTTCTGATCCAGGAAAATATATTTGCCTCTTTACTAAGATATTTTGAAAATATTTCATTTAACAATGTTTTATACTCTTTGGTTTTTAAAAAAATTGTATTTCTTTTGTCAGATTTATTTCACAAATTTCATATGTTTTGCTTCCTTTCTATATTATGTCTTGGATATCTTCTTTATTGTCCATTGTCAATATATAGG
>PVJO010009951.1:0-66766 GCA_004026905.1 Hystrix cristata
GAGAGGGGGAGAACCAAGATGCACCATGTATAGGTACAGAATAAATGTAATGAATGTGACCAATGTATGTAGAATGTACCAATACATGCTCTTGGTTTAAAATTAAAAAAAAATGAAATAGCAATAACTTTACTGGAGAATTGTAACAGACATTACTTTACTTAGGTGATCAAAGTTACCATCAACATCAAAAAGTCTTGCTCTTTGTTACCAGTTGCAGTACTGCAGGATGAATCCAGAGCTCTCACACTGAGCTACTCACCTGCCCCACCCCCGCCCCAGCGTTTATTGAGAAAGCATCTGGATAGGTTGTGCGTGCAGGACCCAAACTTGTAATCCTGCTGCCTCAGTCTCCCAAAATGCTGGGATTGTGAGGCAAGGATGTTTTCCCCAAAATAGTTTACTGAAAAATGAAGAAAACCAAGATAATTTCTATCTTCTAATTTAATTAGAAAATAAAATCCCCATGTAAAAATGTTGTATGAAAAGTAATTCTATATTATCTGGCCAAAGCTTTAGAGACTGAAAATGTCTTCCACACAACTTTCTGGATCACAGCAAGCTCGAGACAACCTTAAGACTGAGAGCTGCTGGAACCAACTACACATCCCAAAAGTAAGTGAACAAAGAGGAACCAGAAAATAGAAATGCCAAACAGATGTCTCCCAGGCTCTCACCTCTAGCCAAGCATTAGGAAGGAAGTCAGAGGACACTGTGAGGCACAGAGTGGGCTTTTGTTGTTTTGTTTTTCTCCTAGTGCTCCTCATAGTGTCCTCTCTTTCTAGTTCTGACCTTTAATTTCTCTCATCAAATAACCCTACAGGAAAATAGGTTCTTTTAGATTATTTATTTCCAATGCCATGTATATAGTCAAACCTTGTATATGAGCATATTTCTTGAGCCATAGGTTGAACTAAGACTATTTCAAGTATAGAAGAAAAAAGCAAACAAGAAGAGAATGCAAATACTAGACATTCTTAGGAAATATCAAAGAGTACAATATAGTTGTTGAAGGATTATTAACTACTTAATTCACATGTTTTATAGAATTTGATAAACAAGTTTGAAGGGAAAAATATAAAATTAGCCACACTTAGTAGAACCTAAAAGGTCAAAGTATTCTATCAGCTTTGTATTTTATTACATTTTCACAACAATTACAACAGATGAAGAAACTGCATGTTGAATATTTAAGTTTTTGAAAGTAACTCAGGTAGTAGAGACAGAGCCAGCTCTTGAAAATAAGAAAATCTAATTGATGCGGGAGACTAGGGTGAGGCAAAACTGACTGGGGAAGTAGGCGTGACCTGTTCAATATAAAATTCCAGGAACATAGAGCAGAACAGTTCACAATATCCTGCACATGGACTTTTTGTGGAAATTTTTTTTTAATTTTATTTTAATGGTACATTTTAGATGTACATAGTGATAACATTCATCATAGGGGATTTGTACCTGTACATGATATATCTTGTTGCTTCTTTTTTGCCCATTCTCCTCCCCTCATCCCCTTACCCCTTCCCATCTACAAAAGCTTTGTTTCCATTTTTTCCTTCCATTTCTTATTTCTTTTGCCCCTCTATTCCTTTCCCCCCTCCCTTGTTTCCTTTCCCTTTTGGACATTTTCTTCCCTTTTCCAATATAATATGTTTTAGTCTTTATTTACACTTTGAGTTTCTCACACCAGAGAAACAATGTGGTATTTAAACATGTGTGTCTGATTTATTTCACTTACGAGTGTGGTCTCAAGATGCATCCATTTACTTAGGAATATCTCAAGCTTATCATTCTTCATGCCAGAGTACTACTCCATTGTATAAAAAAAAAACACATTTTCTTTATCCATCCTGCTGTTGATGGGCATTTGGGTTGTTTCCAAGATTTAGCTATTACAAACTCTGCCACTATAAACATGGGGGTGCATATATCACTGCGCTATGACGCTTTTAATTCTTTTGGGAAGATACCAAGAAGTAGAATAGCTGGGTCAAATGGAATCTCTAGTCCTAGTTCCCTGAGGAATCTCCACAGAGGTTTCCGTAGAGGTTAAATAGCACACTCCTGAACAATCAGTGGGTCAGAGAAGAAATTAAAGAAGAAATTAGACAGTTTCTACAATTGAACAATAATGCCAATACCACCAACCTAAATTTTTGGGACACAAGCAGTTCTATGAGGGAAATTTATAGCATTGAACGCCCATATCAGAAAAACAGGGCAAGCTCAAATAAACAACCTAATATTGAATGTCAAGCTTCTAGAAAAGAAGAGCAACTCAAACCCAAAGCCTGTACAAGAGAGAATATTATAAAGATCAGAGCTGAAATTAACGCAATTGAAACTAAGAAAACAATTCAAAGAATCAATGAATCAACGAGTTGGTTATTTGAAAAATTAAATAAAATTGACAAACCCTTAGCCAACTTTATTAAAAAAAGGAAAGAAAAGACTCAAATTCATACAATTAGGAATGTAAAGGGTGATATCACAACAAATCCTGTAGAAATCCAGAAGATCATCAATACCTACTTTGAGAACCTGTATTCTAATAAGATGAAAATACAAAAGAAATAGATTCCTAGATACATATGAATTACCAAAACTGGATTAAGAAGATATAAAAACTCTAAATAACCCAATATCAGCCACTGAAATTGAAGAAGTAATTAAAACCCTACCAACAAAGAAAAGCCCAGGTCCTGACAGAGTCACTGCTGAATTCTACAAGAAATTTAGAGACGATTTAATGCCACTAACTCTCAAACTCTTTAATGAAATTGAAACAGAAGCAATACTCCCAAATTCATTCCTGGAAGCAAGCATTACGCTGTAACCCACTCACTTCTGTAGAGCTTACTCACTTGCTCTGCAGAGCCTGTTTCAATTCCTGCCTTTAGTAAGTGCAAAACACTGCTACTGTTTGCATTTCTCTTAACCAATTCTTCATTCAGGACAGAAACTACCTAGAAACCACATCTGGAAGGAGACTCAGCACCCCAAAACCTGGTACTGTGATGAGGCCAAGACTGTAACCTCTGCTCCTTGTTCATTTACTTTGAAAAAATAAATGAATTGGAAGCTTAATTGTATAAAGCAAAACTAAGAGTAAAAATAAACACATTACAATGTATACCATTAGGATTTTTAACAAAGTCCTATGTAAAAATGAGAATATGACCTCTCTGATTATATGCCAAAATAAGAAGGGATGTAATTAGTTACCATCATACTATTTTCTTACAAGTTTCTGAGATTTAAAAGGGAATAGTTGTGAAGAGAATAATTAAGAATTTATCTTCTCTTATTAAAAAACACATAGAATATTTTTATCCATCAAGAATAGGCATATCCATCTAAATTTTAAAAATCAAATAAATCAAATAAATGAGAACAGAATATTTGCAGGTTTTGTTCCAGAGCTAACATTGAGTAAAAAGAGTAAAGACTTTAGGAGAAAGATGACTCTATACTCCTACTAGGCAGGATTTAGTTCAGGTATAGTCTTTTACTATACAAGAACATATCAGTAGGTCAAAGTATTTTTTAAAATAAAAAAAAATTGATAGCCATAAATAGATAATACAATTATTTGGTAAGATCCAATATTCAAGCTAAAATCAACTATTTAAAATGGAGAGATATTTACCATGTCAAGAGTCTATTTTTAAACCAATAGTATCATTCCAGTCAATGAAAATTCTAGGAATGTGATGAGACACTTGAGATTGCACTAAATTTAAGAGCTCAAAGAAAATGTCAGTCATGATATGAAAAAGAAACTAGTAATATTATCCTTGAAATAAATGTATTGGTTATGTGACTCTAGAGATTTAAATGTACTAAAACCCTGACATCACCCTCAAAATCACGAAAGAATGGTTTTGAATTAATTAAATAATTTAATACATTAGCTGATTATAAAATAAGAAATATCCATAAATATCTTCTATATAAGCAGTGATCAAAAATATTCGTTTTACATTGGCAGTCCTGATTTTAAAACATCTAAAATTAGCTTTCATTACAGAGGGTAGGAAGAAAATTATAAAACTCTAAGATAGTTTAATGCTTAGAAAAATATATTATGTTCTACAAAGAAAGTTTGAAGATTTTGAAAATATCATCTCACCAAGTAAATTTTATGATTAATGTGAGTCTAATAGAAATTTCCATTGGATTGTTTTTGAAACTTGATGAAATGATTCTAAAATTCATTTGCCATAATTATGGGCAAAACGTCCTACAATATTTAAGATAGAAATAATTAGGAGAAGCTTGCCTGTAGATATTAAGATACTACATACAGTTAACTCTAGTACATACTGTGCATGTTGCTGTAATATCCAGCAGCAGTTATGACAACATTGCAGGTATGTGTTTGTTTACATTGTTTGTTGCTACATTCATATGGCTGCATAAATTATGGCCTGTAAGATTGCATAAGTTTGGATACATTTTAATTTTTATAATAAAAAATTTATTTAAAAAAGAGATACTGGAAAGCCATATTGTCTTTCATGTCTGCTCTGCTTTTGATATTTAATAATAATTCACATGTTTTATAATTATATTTTGTTTATAAAATCATGTATGTGTGAAAGTCTAAATCATTTATAAATATATTTATTTATAAGTCTAACATATTTATATATTATTTATATCTAAATTATTTACATATAGTAAAATGACCAAAGGTACAATAATTAGAAAATTAGAGTTTCAGGCATTAATGATGCACACAGATTAAAAATATATGGATCTTATAGATGGTGTATAGGGATGGATCATGTTTGGTTTCGCTGTCGGCACAGTTCAGACTCCTGTCCTCTCTTCCCTGACCATCAGAACATTTTTCTAACTGATCTCCTCAGTTCCTCTAATACATTGTCCATAGAGCTGAGAAAACCACCTGCCCAACAATAGGCTGAACCATGTCTCTTCCAGACTTAACAATTGGTGACTCTCTATTTGTTACTTGTTTTATAGCTTGTGTTTATCAGCATAGCCCGTTGCACAGCTCTGACATCATTCCTTACCATCCTTCTGCTGAATTATTCTCTGTTCTAGCTGCCCAGAGTGTCTCAATTGCATTCTTTTGTTATGTCATGATCACTATCATTGGCACATGATTTTTTTTTTTTTTGCTTAGAATGCTATTGTAATATCTCATTCAAACACACACTAATATATTAGGTTTTAAAGTAAATTTTTTGATATTTCCTGGGGGTGATTCATGAAGTTATGGTCCTGGTGACTACTGCATTGGCTGTACCTAAACCAGTGCCTGTCACATGATAGAAGCCCAGTAAACATCAGTTATATGAGGGTATAAGTGAATTGTATCACATTTTATTAGTAAGTTCCCAACTTATGAACAAATTCCATTCCAGGAGAACGTTTGTAAGATGGATTCTTTTGTTGTCCAACAAAGTTAGTTTTATATACCTTTGACACAAGTCTACAATGTCAAGTATACACGCACACACACACACACACACACACAAACATACTGTAAATAAACTATTTTTACTTCTACAGTTTCCTTAAAATGATGATATGGTATAATACAATTGTAAATAAGCGATTTTACTTTTATGGTTACCTTAAAATGGTGGTACAGTACAGTCCAACTGGCATGCAGAGGACCGCATGGAGACAATGGACAAGGAGAGAGTTACTAACTGGAGAGGGAGGGCAGGTGGAAGATGGTGGAGCTGAAGGATCATCAGCACAGGAGATGGAAGGCAAGATGGAACTTTGCTCACAAGTGATGTCGATGATACAGGTTTTTTGGTGGATTCCATTGTCTACCCTCTTGAAAAAGAGATGTCTGTGTAGTAGCTCTTTTTCTCTCATTGTAGATGAGTCTGTAGTACTGGATGGCATTCTTTAATGGGGTCCTATTCTCAAATACTAACAGTGCCTCTTCAAGTAAAGAAAATCCCTTTGCCATTTCCTGTGTCTTGAATCTCTTGGGTTCTTCGGTTACATCTTCCTCGTGGCTCTCTTCATCTTTTCATTGGGCCTCTAATTCCACCAGGTCATTAGTAAGTTCCTTCTGTTGCACAGCAAGGGGTTCAGTAAAGCGGTTCTTTTGCAGAGCTGCCCTCAGCTTCTTGCTAAGGTTAACTAAGTTGTTGAAGATCTCTTTGGACTCCTTACCCATCCTCTCAAATCCATGAGCTTCATACAAAAGCTGCAGGTGAAGGTTCTTCCAAACCCCATGGTGACAAATGAAAGCAAAGTTGATGTTTTTATGGCCTTGTACATGTTATAGTTCTTCCAAATTGTTGCAAGGTTGTTCCTCTTTCATCAGTTGCCTTCACAGCATGACAAAAAGTATGATGCAAATAACATTTCTTGAAAGTTGCAATAACTCCTTGGTCCATGGGTTGAACAACTGATGTAGTATTTGGTGGTAGATGCACTACTGTGATGTTGGGATGAAAGTCATCCATGAATTGAGGGTGAAATGGTGCACTATCAAGCAGCAAAAGAATATTGAATGGGATATCTTTCTCCAAACAGTACTCCTCTATCTCTGGGATAACATAATGGAAAACCAGTCCTGGAAAATGGCGGGCATAACTCCACACAACAGGTAGAGAGTCCTTGGCTATGCTTTTGAGGGCTTTGGGGTTCTCTAGATAGCAAACTAAGAGAGCCTTTAGTTTCATATCACCAGAAGGATTGCCACTTAACAAGAGAGTAAGTAGGTCCTTTGCTGCTTTGAAGCCTGGCATCAACTTTTCCCATACAGAAGAGTGCAGCCTGGCATCCTCTTCCAGTACAGTCATGTCTCATTGATGTTAAATAACTGTGAGGGGTAAATAAGCACCTTCATTACTAATTTTTTCTAATATTGTTGGAAATTCTGGGCAGCTGTGGTATCGGCCCTCACAGCCTCACTGCTTACTTTTACATTGTAAAGGTTGGCTCCAGCCTTAGGTCTATTAAACCATCGTTGGCTGGCAGTAAAACATGTACCTTGTTCAGCCCATTTTTCTTCAAGTGTTTGAACAGGATTTTAGCTTTTTCTTGAGTAAGCAGTAAGCTAAGTAGAGCTTAGCATTGACGCTGATCTTACATCCACACATTGAGAAGTGTCTCCCTCTCCTCCATCGCTTTACCACTCCTTTTAGATATTATTGTTGACTTCATTGGCACAACAGACCTCACGTGTTCCAGGATCTTGTCCTTGTTCTTTAGAATTGTGCCAGTGGTTGAACAATTCACGTTATACGAATGAGCAAGATCTACCATCTTCTTGTCTCAGTCCAACCTCTCTGTTATTTTTACTTTTGTTTCCATGATTATTGATTTGCACTTCCTAGCGGTACTCTCCACATTACCTAGCAGTCCCCTCTTGCTTCTGGACATCCTGGTCTCTGACTGAGCACCATACTGCTGTATACTATCGTGCTGTACAGTAAGCACACAGAAGCACAACTGTGACAATGTTCAGCAGACGCACAAGCTACTTCAGTGATATAAATGTTCGTGATGTGAGGTTCATTTGTATCTATGAAAGTTCACAACTCTACAGTTCATAAATTGGAGAGTTACTGTAATTCTTTGCTTATTTTCTTTTATCTTGAGAGCTAGAATGTATTTTGGAAAAATTCCATTTGTTTTCAATGCTGGAATACACAGTCAGGGTATGAAAACTATTCTTTAAATGAGTAAACAAATTTTTTTAACATTATGTTAGGGCAAAGACATAACCATTACTTAACTAATGCGGCATTAGTTAAGTAATGGTCTATACATGGCATTTCCTTGCTAGGAGAGCCAGTGAAAGAGATATGTTTTGCTCCATAATTGTGTTAGAATTTGCCTCTGAAAAATACCTGAGAGAAATCAACTTAAAAGAAGAATCTTTATTTTGGCAGGTGGTTTCAGAGACTTCAGTCTGTGGCCACTTTGGTTGCTTTTAAACATGCCATGAGGTACTGCATCCTGATGGAAGCACATGGTAGAGGGAAGGGACTAGTCTCACAGCAACATGGAACCAAAGAGAGAGCTAACTCATATAACAAATCCTTCCCCCAAACCCCATTACATTATGAATCCAGAGATGAATTAATCCATTTATGAAATCAGAGTCCTAATGATCCAACAGTCTTCCAAAGACCCCATTTTTGAGAGCTGCTGCATTGGATATCAAACATCAGCAAATGAGATTCCAGATCTGTCTATAATACTAACTGATATTTATTTGTGCTGCAGGTGATTGTGTTTATACACTTTCACAGTAACATTTTTTTTACCTTAAATCATATTTCTTATCATACCACAGATGACCTAAGTGTTGATTTAATCTATTGCGTTATCTATTGGAAACTCATAGTGACATCATGGTGAGTAGACTTTCCTCTGAGGGTCCATCTCTTGGACAGAATCTCAAGCTGTAGCACTAACTTTGACATAATTTTTGGCATGTACGCAGCATTACTTCTATATGATCCCCAATGTAAATAAAATATATAAATGAGAAGTTTGTAAAACTTCTAAAAAATAACGTTTTGTGAACACTATTCATCACTAGACATACCTACTTAAAGCACTATAATTCTACTAAGATCTTCCTGCACAGAAAGATGAATGTATTTACTTTCTGTCTGTATAGTTGGCTGCAAACAATAAAATTGTAAAAGAAATACATAATTAAAATTTGTCCTTAATTCAGACTACTCAAATCCGTCCAAATTACTGACAGTTTCTGTACTGACACTCTGACATAAATTAGGATTTTATGCAGCACGCTGTTCTTTAAAGAAGCAGCTTCGTTAATTCAGACTTCTTGTTTTCCTTTTTCAAAGAAGGGCACAACATTAATACGGATTTGAATATTTGAGTCAGTTTCTTATATGAAGGAAGTAGAAAACAAATAAGCTTAGAAAATCTTATATGACATACTTGGTAAAAACAAAAAAAAATTTAAAAAAGAGAATGAGGTAGACAACTTGGTGTTTGCTGTCTTTTAACTCAGATTAATAGGGAATCTAACACTTCCCTGATCACACAGTTAATCATTAAGATGTCTCCAAATAATTATCATCAATATATAGTATTTTCTCACCTAAAGTCTAAGAAACTGATAAGTGGTAAAATATATAAATAAATGATGCATGTGGGGGAGACTTGAAAGTAGTTTATTTCTAACCAAAAATAAGTGAAATATAATAGAGTATCCAGTAAAACTCTTTGAGAACACTAATACTTGTGTTTTAAAAAATGTATTCATCTACCTATTTATTTTCCTTCATGTTTTAAATTATTTTTAAATATTTTCATGCATACGTCTTAAACAGAGTACCTGGACTTGCTGTTTCAGTAGGATTGTCATGGTTTAGATTTGAAATCTCCCCTGATGTGCTTAACACTTGGATGTCAGGTGATGGACTTTTGAGGAAATGACTGGTGAGAGCTCCGTCTCCTTCAAGTGGAGTAACCCATTCCTGAGACTGTAATTTGATGAGATTACTAGGAGGTGACAGAAACAAGAGGTGGAGCTTAGTACAAGGCAGTGGACCATTGAGCCCTGACCTTCTTGGGCCTTTCCTCACTGGCCTTTTTCCTTTCTTCTCTGCTTCCTGGTTTCCATAAAGCGAGTGGCTCTTCTCTGCCATGCCATTCCACTGTCATGTTTCTGCATCACCACAGACCTAAAAGTCATAGAGCTGGCTAACTATGTACTCAAACCTCTAAAACCATGAGCAAAAGTAACCACTCATGACTGTGGTTTTAGGACATCATCATAATAATAGTACTCTCAAAAAACTGGAGGAAATAATAGGTGTGAACACAGCTTCCGAAACACATAATGAGCATCAACATTACTAGTAAATGAATCCCAGTACTCGAAGTTCTCAATAACATTTTTGAGAAAATGAGCATTGTTTAAAAGGAGTTTTGGCTACTGAGCATATTTCTTTTTTCTCTTTGTACTTGATGCACTTTGAAAATAGAGATAGCCCTTGGTTGAACCCAATAAACCCTCTATATCTCAGATCATTAGTCTCCTGTGTGATATTTGGGTGCATTTATTTGGGCAGTATCCATCTTAAGACATTTTAAAATTAGGGCTTTCTCATGAACACATTAAAACATAATTTATAGCAAGGTCACTAATGGAATGTATTTGTATGACTCATTTTTCCTTTTATAGGATATGTGTGGCTAGACACAGGGTGCTATCTACAGTGTTTCTAAAATTATCTTTTTGAGACTTTCATTCAAAGAAAAAGAAACCTTTCTTTTGGGTGATTTTAAAAACAGGTAAATGAATTTAAATAAAAGAAAGAGAATCTCTTGGGAATTATGAGCAAGAACCTGCATTGTAACAAGCACTTGAGGTGGCAATAATAAAAAAATTGGGAAGTGTCATTTAAATGATTTTAAAATTATAAGTTTCCCAAAAGCTGCTCTGTGTATTAGGAAAATATTAGTATATATTTGTCACATATTCTGTGTTTTAATGGTAAACAAAACAAAGCAAAACAACAAAAACTTTGCTTTAATTTTAAGCAAGATGCAATTTGAGCTGGCAAGAAGTCTTTACAATAGAACAATTTTTTCCTTCCCAGTTAATGAGCAACAAGTAAAACTTTGAGCCAAACATACAAACTTTCTATAGCCTACTGAACATTTTATAAGGTCTTAAAGAACTTATAATTTTCAATGTATAATGAACGAAAGACAGCCTGTTGGTGCTTTAATATCATTCTCCATCTACATTGTGGTCTGTCATTTCCAGCTGATATCCAGTTATTCCTACTTTTTGTCATTAACAAGAAAAACATTACTTTTCTCTTTCAAAAATAACTGAACATTACAAAATGGGAACCACAGATGAATAAACCTACAATAATGACGGCAAAAGGTAGAGCTGAGTCCAATCTTCAGGCTCCCCCTTATGCATACATTCAAACTCAGTCTCCATATGTTCGTGACATCAAATTTTCCATTTGCATTTGCTAATATCCAAGATCTATGGTACTTTCTTTTATCTATGAGAGAGAATTTTGGCCCCTCTTGGCTCTGGGAAGAGAATATGAGTGTATAAACATAGTCAGCTATTCAATCTTTGCCTGAAACTTGGTTGAAACATTTGATATTTGAAATAGTTTATTTAAAGGGTAAGTTAAATATCCCTTTCTCCAGCTTTATCTTTTTAAAGTTATATCATGAGAAAGCAATCTTGCTTGATTATATTATCTTAGCATCTTGCATAAACACCTTGTAAAGGTTATGCTTTAATGTTAACACCCTCAGCTTTTATAAAGGTGAAATTAAAACCTTGGACATTTAACTGCCTGCTCATTATCCCTTTTGTAAGAATTCCTATGATAAATTCCTGCTAAGATTCAGTCAGGAAAGTTTTTTTTTTTTTTGTGTGTGTGTGTGTGTGTGTGTGTGTGTGTGTGTGTGCTTTTTGTTTGTTTGTTTTTTTCTCCTTCAGATGGATTTTAATACTACTTTTATTGGGCAGGGAGAAACTGAATAAACTAATCTCTCTTTCTTTTGAAACTGGCTGCCAAACTCACTCTACAAATACAGTAAGCCATTTTATGTTCCTGTTATAATGAGCTTGCTCTCTTTCCCTCTTTCTCCAGTGTTACTCATACTTGAGATCCATAGATTAC
Source organism: Hystrix cristata (assembly GCA_004026905.1). NCBI lineage: Eukaryota > Metazoa > Chordata > Mammalia > Rodentia > Hystricidae > Hystrix > Hystrix cristata. The sequence continues at coordinate 11,649 of PVJO010009951.1, forward strand.
CTGTCTCAAAATTGTGAGAAGGCCTTTGAAAAATACAGGTCCCTGAGCCACACCCCAGGGACTCTGAAACAGTAGCTCTTGAAAGAGACATAGGAATGTGCACTTAATTCAAGACAGCTTCATGGCTTTTATGTTCCCTCAAAACTTTTCTAAAGAGTTCTTCCTGGTCTTTTAGTGACATTCAGGGATTCACATCTTTTTTTAATTGATCAATATGATTGATATGAAATGTTCATATCATATATATGATATATATTTTTTCTCTCTCTCTCAATCTCTGTCTTTCCTCTTCCCCTCCCCTCTTTCAGATAACCAAACAGAAGAAATAAACAGTCAAGAAAACATTCTGTGGAAATGTGTAAAACTAACACAGAAAGCTATTTTAAGAAGAGGTACATAGAGGAACCAAGGAATTCTTCAGAGGAACTTTGCAAGCCTTTTGCAGAAAAGAATAAAACTTCAGTGTTCTAGTTTACAGGTACTTAAGCACAGGATTCCAAAATAATTATAGTTTTTTGTAAGCTTTTTCATGTAAAAGGTTTTGTTTGGGTTGTAAACTAATGGCAGATGTTTGATTACTAGATATTTTTCCAGGTTGCTTCTAAAAATAGGTTTTTGTTTCTGTTTTTGCTTTTGTTTTACAAACATTAAACCTAGGGTATGGCTGCTTTACATTAAATGTCATTGATAGAAATCTTATAACTCTATATGATGGAATTTTTTCAACAAAATTTTTGATTCTCTCCAGTGTAGAAATAATCTGAAGGTAAAATAGCATATGATTCAGTTGAAACAAGCATATTTTTAAAATCCAAAACATTGTTTTACATAAATCATGAATACTTTATTTATGATAGTAAGCTTTAATAAATTTAAGCTTACTGTCAAAATTATTAAAGTTATTCTTTAAACTATATGAATGTCATCTGATATGTTCTTTACCAAATTAATCTTTCCTTTTTGTACAGTTCACATAGCTTAATATATCTTATTCTTCCATAAAGAATTATGGTACTCACTTATGGCCACAATCTTGCCAAAGTTTGAAAATGCATACAAAATAAAAAGGTGGTAGTTAAAGGTTTTTAGAACTCTGTTTAGACTCTTGAAGAATATAGCAGGATAAGGATAAATATCCAATTTCCTTTGGTGTAACTAATGAAAACAACCCAAATAGCAAAAACATAATAGTAATTATAATTTTTTAAAATTTCAATGGCACTGAAAACTAGGGGACGTTATATTCAGAAGGCACAAACTTCAATAAATATCTTCTTTATGTACTCCAAGTGGAACTAGTAAGAAAGAAGATATTTAGGGACAACATAAAACTTCTTTTCCTAAGACAGCAAGACAGCCTTAGGAGACAACAGAGATGGTAAGAGAAGCTCAATTTATTTTCTAATTTTAAAAAGCAAAGTTGGAGATCCTTGGAAGGGACAGACATTCCTAGCACTGCTGTAAATCAGAGTCAGCTGAGTAAGGAAGAGCCCAAGTAAGCCCAGCTATGCCTAAAGAAAGCCAGCTCTTTGCTGGTTTGGTTAAGGGATTTTATGGTTGGATGAAGCTATTTCCTAAAACAGAAAGAGCTAAAACCTATAATCAGAGAATATTTAGAAAATAACAATAATGAAAAATGTTTTGCTTAAAAACGTTGAGATGTGGCCAAAATTACTCTCAGAAAAGAAGTAGTAACTTTCACTATTTTCATGGTTAAACAGGAAAGAATAAAAATAAATTAACCAAATATCTAGCTGAATAAATTAGGACTAGAACAAGAAAATAAACCCAGGATAAGCAAAGAAATAAACAAGATACAGGTTGAAGACTCAAAATACAAAAACCAGCTACACATGGAAGACATCTCTGAGGCAGTAGTCATTTCCAAAGGGTTCTCAATGCTAACAAAAAGCTACCTGCCATAGGCAATTCATAAGCATCAACCCAGGAATTAAACTAAAAAAGAAAAAATAGAAAATGAGAAGACACACAAACAAGATGCAACCCCACACCTCCAGCTCACCAAAAGCCAACCCAGGGGGTAACAAGGTGAAATAATCTGAAAGCCTCCCACCCAGATTCTTGGAAGCAGTAACAGTGGAAGTAATAAAGCAGATGAATGAGGATCTAGAAAACATCAAAACAGAAATCATTTCCAGAATGAAATACATGACTGGTGATGCTAGACCAGATGCAGATTAAAAAAAAAATAGAGGATTTTAGGAAAATTATGGAAACCATAAGTGTCCAACACAGGAAAGAAATGGAATCCATGAAACAGATGCAAACACATATCCAGGAGCTTAAAAATTCCAACAAAAGTATAGGCAGTAGAATGAAACAATGTGAAGGCAGAATTTCAGATATACAAGAGAAGATTGTAGTTAATGGTCATGAAAAGAAAGAGTTCTTCAAAATGGTAAGGGATCATGAAAAATCAATCCAACAGCTTCTAGATGACAGAAAGAATAATAATATAAGATTGATTACAGTCAATGAAAAGGCAGGAGATGGTACAAATGAAATAAAAGACCTGTTCACAGAAGTAATGGCAGAAAACTACCCAAGAATAGAAAAAGAATTTGACATACAGATAAGTGAGGGATATAGAACTCCAATTAGCCACAATCAACAAAAATCTACCCCAAAGCATATAATAGTCCAGATTCCAGAAATTCATCACAAGAACAGAATATTAAAAACTGTAGAAAAAATAAACAAATAACCTGTAAAGGAAAGGCCCTCAGAATCATAGCAAACTTCTCAACACAAACCAGTAAGTCAAAGAGAGGTTGGAGTGAAGTATTTCAATTCCTAAAAGAAAACAACCTTCAGCCCAGATTGATGTATCCTGCAAAACTATCTTTCAAAATGGATGGAGAAGTAAGATACTTCCATGACAACACCTGAAAAGATTCATGACCACCAAACCAGCACTTCAAAATATCCTGAAGGACATTGTAGAAAGAGAAAATGAGGACTACAACTCCAGGAATTGCAACAGAATTAATTTTTCAGGCAAGGCAAGTAATTAAACAGAAGGGAAAAATAGGGAACCAAAATCAGGTAAATAACATAACAGGAATAAGTCAACATCTATCAGTTATAACCATCAATGTAAATAGTCTCAATTCACCAATCAAAAGAAGCAAATCAATAAATGTGATACACCATATTAACAGAGCCAAGGACAAAAATCACATGATCATTTCAATAGATGCAGAAAAAGCATCTGACAAAATCTAACACCCATTCCTGATAAAAGCCCTGCAGAAAATTGGAATAGATGGTATTTATCTCAATCTGATAAAAGCTATCTATGACAAACCAACAGCCAACATCATACTAAATGGTCAAGAACTGAAAGCTTTCACTCTGAAATCCGAAACAAGACAAAGATTTCTGCTTTCCCCAATCCTATTCAATATAGTTCTGGAAACATTAGCCAGAGCAATTAGACAAGAGAAAGAAATAAAAGGAATAAGGCTAAGAAAGTAAAAAGTTACATTATCATTATTTGCCAATGACATGATACTCTATATAGAAGACCCCAAAAACTCCACCAAAAGACTTCTAGACTTAATAACCAAATTAAGCAGCATACCTAGATACAAAGTCAGCACTTAAAAACCAATAGCATTCCTGTACACAAATAACAGACTCACTGAGAGAGAAATTAGGGAATCATCATCTTTCACAATAGCATCCAAAAAAAAAATGAAGTACCTAGGAATCAATCTAACAAAGGAAGTAAGAGGTCTATGCATTGATAACTTTGAAAAAGGAGATTAAAGAAGATATCAGAAAATGGAAAGATATCCCTTGTTCTTGGGTAGGAAGAACCAATATCATGAAAATGGCCATATTTCCAAAACTGTTATACACATTTAAAGCAACCCCAATTAAAATACCAATAGCATACTTCACAGAATTAGAGAAAACAATCCTAAAATTCATTTGGAACCAAAAGAAACCTAGAATAGCGAAAACGATCTGGACAACAAAAGCAAAGCAGGGGCCATCACAATCCCTGACCTGAAATTATATTACAAAACTACTGTAATAAAAACAGCATGGTACTGGCAAAAAAACAGACCCAAGGACCAATGGAACAGATTAGAAGATGCAGAAACAAGTCCAAATATGCTCACTCAACTTATCTTTGACAAAGGGGTCAAACACCCTCACCGGAAGAAAAATAGCCTCTTTAACAAATGGTGCTGGGAAGACTGACTCTTCACGTGCTGCAGATTTAAACCAGACCTGTATCTTTCCCCATGCACTAAACTAAAATTAAAGTGGATCAAAGATCTAAAAATTAAACAGAAACACTAAATTTTCTGGAAGATAGAAAAGATAGAACTCTTAAAGACAAAGGTGTAGGCAAAGACTTTATGATCAAAGCCCCAATTGCCCAGGAAATATCAAAGAATCAACAACTGGGATCCAATCTTATTAAAAAGCTTTTACACAGCAAAGGAAACCAACAACAGAGCAAAGAGAAAACCCACAGAGTGGGAAAAAATTTTTACCAACTCTTCCTCCAACAAAGGACTAACACCTCAAATATAAATTCTTAAAAACTCAGACCCTCCAAATTTAAAGACTCAATCCAAAAGTGGGCAACCAAAATGAATAGACACTTCTCAGATGAAGAAGTAGAAACAGCATATAAACATGAAAAAATGTTCAACATCACTGGTCATCCGAGAGTTGCAAAGTTAAACAACAATGAGATTCCATCTTACTCCAGAAAGAATGGCTATTATCATAAATCAGTGAATAACAGATGCTGGCGGGGCCGTGGGAAAAAAGGAACCATTCTCCGCTGCTGGTGGGAGTGTAGACTGGTACAACCACTATGGAAATCAGTGTGAAGAATCCTCAAAAACTAGAACTAGAGGTTCCATTTGACCCAGCTATTCCCCTTCTTGGTATCTTCCTGAAAGTATTAAAAGCATTGTACCACAGCGAATATGGATACTCATGTTTATAGCAGCACAGCTTGTAACAGCTAAATCTTGGAAACAGCCCAAATGTCCATCAACTGTCAAATGGATAAAGAAAATGTGGTTTTTCTATACAATGGTGTACTACTATGCCATAAAGAATTATAAGCTTGAGATATTTCTAGGTAAATGGATGCACCTTGAGACTATACTCTTAAGTGAAATAAATCGGACATGTATGTTTAAATACTGCATTGTTTCTCTGGTGTGAGAAACTGAAAGTGTAAATAAGGACTAAAATGTATTATATTGGAAAAGGAAAGAAATATTTCAAATGAGAAGGGGAACAAGGAAGGGAAAGGGGGAAAGGAATGGAGGGACAAGAGAAATAGAAGAAAAAAATGGAAACAAAGCTTTTGTAAATAAGGACGGAGGAGGGGGTGAGGGGAGGGGAGGGGAATGGGAAAAAAGAAGCAGCAAGATGTATCATGCACAGGTAAAAATGCCCTATGATGAATGTTATCACTTTGTGTATCTAAAATGTACCATTAAAATAAAGTTAAAAAAAAGGTTGATATTTCCGTTTTTACTCCTCTAGTTTGTTTGTATCTATAAATAAATTTAATCCTATCTACCATCCAATTAAGTTGACAATATTAATAATATTGTTTTATTGATGAGGAAACAGAAATGGATGGAGATTAATTTTATGAAATGCAAAAATAAAGTAATTGATTAATAAAAGCATCCCATATTTATCAGGAAACAAAAAGAAAAAGAAATTATCAATGACCATTGTAAAGATGTAAAAAAATGAAGTGGTCACAGATGTAATAGAGTGACAAATTTGAATGAATATTATGGCTGTCTTCCTTAATACTGAAAATATTACAGAAATTGGTGCATTTTCTACTACCATGACCAACTTTGGCTCAAGAAAAGGTTAAAAAAATTTGAACATCAAAGAACTGAAAATATTGCCAATGAATTCCTCAAAATAATGGTATAGGTCTGGACAGTTTTAAGGATGACTGAGTGAGGACTCAATCCCTAAATAGTCAAAATTTCAATTAAACTTCCTATAGCCACATTTCTCACTGCTACACTTGGTTGCCCCTTCCAAGTTTCAAATTTGAAAGAACAAATCATTCCACATTATAACTGTCCCATATCAAAGTCAAAATATGGGACTCAAGATGTATATGAAGTTTCTTTTCATCCAGCAACTAAATTGAATGGCAATGAAAGCATGCAGACAGAATATACCTAAACCACACACTGGACAATGGGAAGGCTAATGGCAGATGACAGTAATTTCCTGGAACACATGTGTGCACTATGGAAGGTGAACTGTGGTTGAACCTTGGAGCCAAAGCTGGTGAAGCAGCCTGAGGTAGCTGACACAACAGAGGGAGCTTCCAGCCCAAAAGTGTTCTGAGGGGGGAGAAGTCTAGTGGTTAGAAGGGGCAGAAGAAGACAGCAGGCAGAAGTGGGGTTGTCTCTAGGGTGACTAAGTGAAAAATTCTAAACATGCATGAATTTATTCCTCCATCCACTTATCTTCCCACCATTCCCATCACCTCTACACAAAGAAGAAATAGGAGTCAGGAACTAAACCACAACTAAAGTATCCAAAAGAGAGAACTACATGAATGTTCACTGCTCTCTGGGGAGAAAAAAGATAGATGATAGGACAGACATTTATGCACCTTTGTTCCAGCACTTGAGGATCTTCCAATTTCGTGAAGCAAGATCTCTGCCCACAATGAGGCAGTTACTGTCACTTGACAAACCACCCAGTTGTACTAGGCTCCTAGTCATTTTGTCTGTTGCTTTATTCCTAAAACCTGGTTAGATAATCTATAATCAACATATATTAGAAGAAAGTCAGTAGCACTCAAGAAAAGCCCGAGAAACTGAAAAATTATAGCAGAGGAAAGAGCAGTAGTCTGGGGAGCAGGATAGAAAAAAGCAATAAATTATTCCCAAATTCAGATAGTCTCAGATTCCCTACACTGAATGGGAAAAACAGTATCAATTGACAGTTTTGGAATGTGGATGATAAATTGAGTGAGGTTGATAACTCTACTATGATGATGTACAGAATATCCCCATTCTTATGTGCTGAATGATGTAGGTGTAAAGAGCTATGTAGTTTGTAACTTTCCCCAATATAATAATAATAATAACTAATAACCCACGTAGAACAAGTAAATTATACACATATATGTATGTATGTATGCATAATTAACAAAGTCAAAAGGGCAATCAGAGGTGAATCTGGGTAGAGGGTGGATATATATTCTTTTTTTGTTGTTGTTCTTGAATCTTTTCTGTAACTTTGGGCTTTTTGATATAAAAAGAGAGTTAAAAGTTTTTTTTTTTTAATTTGATTCCAATGCAAGTTTCTCAAAAAGATATTAGAATACATGCTCCTCAACATTTAAAAAGTAGATTAGAGAAAGCGAAGACACAGAAGCAAGAAACTGGTGTCATATCACAAGACAGAGGCAAGGGAAATGCCTAGGTGTGCAAGAAGAGTAAGGACTGAACTCAGTCAGAAACCATGGAAAAATCCTCCCTTAAAACACCCATTGAGGTATAATTTATATATAATAAACTCTACCCATTTTATGTATACATTTCAATGACAAAGACAATCATGTAACCATGAATGAATTCAAGATACAGTTATTTTATCACTACAAAACTCCCTCATGCTCTTTAGTGGTCAGTGTCTCCAATTTCCATGCCCGCTTTGCCCATGCTGTCCTTCCACAGCGGCCCCCTGAGCTCTAAGTTTGCAGTGATCGACAGTGATCTACTTTCTATACAGATTCATTTATATTTTCTAAACCTTCATATAAACAAAATCACACAGTATGTATTCTTTGTATGTGGCTTCTTTTAATCAGTGTAATTTCAAAGATCATTCGTGTTGCATTCATCAGCAATTTGCTCTTCTTGTCACTGAAGGGTATCCAATCATAAGGATGTTTATTGACTTCTGCCTGGATGTCTTTTCTCATTTTTTATGAGGGGTGGGGTGCTGGGACTTGAACTTGTCCTTGCACTTGCTAAGCAAGCGCTCTACCACTGAGGTAAATCCCCAGCCCCTTCTCATTTTTGAACATAATGAATTAAGTTTCTATAAGCACTCTATTTCAAGTCTTTGCATACATACATACATCTCTCTTAAGTAAATATACAGGAGGAGAATTGCTGGTTCATACAGTAAATTTACACTTAACTTTATATTAAATTATTTTCCAAAGTAGCAATATCATCTTGCATTCCCAGCAAATTTCATATAAAAGTTCTAGTTTCTCAAAATCCTTAGCAATAGAATGTTTCTCTTATTTTGCCATCCCAGTAGGTATCTGGTTTCACCTCTTTGTGTTTTAACTTCCATTCTTTGTTGAATGATAATGTTGCACATGCTTTAATATGCAAATTAAGCATATTAAGTTTATTAAATATTTCTTTAGAATTCCTGCTGTTTTTCTTTTATCCATAAAGTTTTTTCCTTGGAACTCTGTTACCTGCCATTTTAAGTTAGCAAAGTTTCAATTTTCTATGTGGAGCATCTTTGAGGGAAAAACAAGCAAAAAAAAAAAAAAAAGAAAGAAAGAAAGAAAGAAAATGTTCTTACCTGTTGCAATAGAAATTTCTTAAGAGTAAACTATTTTCCTGGTCTGCCTGCTTTTGGATGCTTCCATTGCTTTTAAATAGTTTAATTTTTTTGCAGCTTTTGCAAACATTTATTGAGCTTAAAATGTGGTATTATGACTCAATTGGTATAAAAATAAATAACCTCATGCTTAACCTCAAAGGACGTGACTTCAGGAGGAGGGGAGATCATTGCAGAATTATATTTTGCTAAAGTTTGAGCAAGAGCATAAATAAAAATCATTATAGCGAATAGCAACTATGATGAGATCCTATAAAGAAACTGCATATTTTCTTCTTCTAGTTAATATTTTCTTTATTGAGCCAATATATGAAGGAAAGAAGTAGCATGGTCACTGAATGCATGGTTTAGCAGGATATGGGAGATATGTTTCCCCCTTTCACTATCATGACTCCTCTATTTCCCATCCTACACACATATACACATACTTTGTCTTGTACTTGCAACACCACATCAGGATAGTTTAGAAGGTATATAGTAATTCACACCATGAAAAATATGGCCTGGAGTGGTAGTGTATGCTGTAATTCCAGCACTCGGGAGACTGAGGCAGGAGGATCACCATAGGTTTGGGACAAGTCTGAGCTATATAGGGAGTTCAAGGCCAGTCAGAACTACACAGTAAGACCCTATCTCAACCCTCCCCCAAATCTGTATAATCAGCATCATTTATTACCTTTATTTGGTTAATAAGTAAATATAACATTTTTCCGCAGTGAAGAAACTTTTAAAATATAGCCAGTGGAAGAGAAAAAGTGCCATCTCATATCTGGTGACATGAATCCCAATCATTCCCATTAAATTGATCCCCTCTTCAATCCCACATCTTGGTTACCCTGTCCTTGCTGACACAAGAGCCAAGGATCTCTACATACGATTTCTGAGACATACAAATGGAGAACAGGCTTGCCCTCCTACAGGCTAAAGACTGAATTTCTTTTTATCAGTATGAGAAGGCAGCATCTGCTACAACAATTGAAGAAGACATCTTGTGCTGGGAATGTTCACAGGAGCAATATTCCTTAATGATGCAAGAATAGTGCCACTGTACACTATCTTACATGGTCCATGCATAAAAAATACCTCTAAAAGCAGTCACGAGTACTGTAATTCTTTGAACAGCTGAAATTAGCAGGGAGTTAATGACCCAGAAGTGGTTTGTGGTGGGGGTGGGGGAGGTCACTGTAGAACACGAGGGGCATCAGAGTTCAGGATCTGGACACTGCAGGCATCGGCCTGGGCCTCCAGTCATATGGACCACAGTGTCTGCCACAAGGATGAGAGCAGGCCTTACTTTCAGTTTGACTTTCTTCACTAAATGTGCTTCACTCATAGGTCAATATCATCTTTTGTGTCTGATCCTTCTTATTTCTTAAAATAGACACCTGATATTATGCAAATTGTTACCTTTATTTCAACCTGATATTCATGATATTATCTGTAACAATTTAGATGGATCAGTAACAGAGTAAGGCGTAACTGTTTTAATGAAGTTTAAATAGAACAAATAAAACTTCTAGAAGACAACACATATTTCTTTTAGTAAAAGAAATATATCATAAAGGCTAGTATTAGCTTGGCATTTAAAGCCTCAAAATATGACTAGCTGCAGATTTTATCATATAGAAAAACAAAAGACTAGTTTATTGGTCGGAGTCCAAAACAGAGAAAAGAAAAAGGACCCAAACCTTAAGTGTTCTCTCTGTACTTTAAGTGTTCTCTGAGTTATATGACAGAACACTATTTTTTATAATGCTAATAATGCCAATAACACTGATTACTTATGATCCACTACGTCGCATTCTAAGCTTTTGTTAAAAGTTATGATACACTCACTCAAATAGCTGTGAGGCAAATAAAACATGATGTGTAGAAGTGATTTATCTCAAATTTCCTCCCGAGTTGGGTTATTATTATTCAACTAATTTCATGATCATTTTTTTTTTGTAGAATTAAAAACTTTAGAATGTGATATGCATCCATATTTTAAAGGTAATTTATCACACATCTACACAGTCCCAGGTGGACTTACTATTACATATATAAGGAAAAAAATAAATGAAAATTTTAGGTCCTTCCTTAGAAAATTCCAAAATATTCATACTGTCTGTCATACATACATAACTTTCAGTATACTGCAAATCAATTTCATAAAGTAATAGTTAAATGCTTTCAAAAATCAGCATTATCATCTACTAGCAATTTACTAGAACTAAGCAAACATATTTTCTGTTGAACTTGGTAAGATCTGAAAAATTGGTGAATATTTGGTCTGATTGGGTTCAGAGGGAGCTCAAATCCTTACATATTCTGCATATTTTCACCATGACCTGAAATATTTGACACCATGGCAATTTTTGAGGCCTGTCTTTTGAAAGCTTCTGTTATCTATTAACTTTCTAAAGAGGATTACTTGACATTATTGCATGTCTTAACATATACACTTGTCAGATTACGTGGCTGTTTTCAAGCAGAAAAACATAAGCCACCCAATTTTAGATCATAAGCCACACAATTTGTTCATTCCTCTTTCAAACATTTATTAAGGCCCTGTTGTATTCTGGACATATTCCTTAACGAACTCATAACAATATGAAAAATTTTTCCTGTGAGGGGAAAATACAAGACCGGTAAACTTACATCCTTTGTGGGATTAGACTAGAAAGTCAAAATATAAAGCAAAAAAAAAAAAAATCATAAAGTCAAACTTTGAAAATCCTTAAAGATGTTCTCAGGTTGAAGACTTGCATGCCTTTTCCAGTGAATCTAAATCAAACATTTTTTTCTTGATCATTTAAAACAAATTGTTGTTATTTCTGTTGAGCACCAGATAAAGTATTTTCCATCAGTCTCCAGGTTTTATGAAATATGCCCGTAAAAAGTAACATCATGTCCAGCAACGCAGGATGCTCATATTATGAGAGACACAGAGAATCTGAGACCTAGTAAAGGAGGTAAGAGTCAAGTCTTCCATGTCATTGCCCTCCACGAGGTTGCCCCTCATTCTTTAGCATCATCTATTCCTATTTAAGGATAGTATTTTATCTTTTCAATTTTTTTTCTCAGCTTATTATTATGGACCTTCTTTACCCATACTGAGTTTAGACAGAGAATCAGTATTTTTGTATTCCAGGGTTATTTATGGTCAGATTTTTAGATCATTAGATTATACTCTATTGTTTAAGCCATAATCTAAGCCTCAGGATTATTTTTAAAGGGCATATTATTTACTATTATGTTAAATTTTTAAGGCATGTTTTTATTTTAAATAGATTTAGTCAATAATATGTCATTAGTTCTCACTCAGAAAACTATTTGCAAGATTCTTTCCAAATGCATTTCATTATAAACAAAATTGGAGTTTTAGTTTGGGCACATTAGCAGCAAAAACAAAACACAGAAAAAAACAATTTTTAAATGATATTTGCAAGTCTTCATTTTGCTATCTTTGCCAACTCTGGATATCATTAAGCCAGTCTGGTAAGGAAAGGAGTCTTTTTCTGGTTTGCTTTCTTTCATTATGATAGTGTTTCTATTTTTCCTGTACTTATAACTTCTGGTTTTCTACTTAAAAACAAAAACATATTGACATATTCATGTCCTTAGCCACTTTTATCATAGTTTTTATCTTGTTCTCATTGTATTATAGCAACATATAAGGGTCAGTTTTCCTGTTGAGGAGACTGAATACCCAATACCCATAATTTAAAGAAAGAGGGGTTGAATCTGGCTCATGGTTCGAGAGATTTCCATCCATGGTTGGCTGGCTCCAAGACAGAATGTCATGGTGGGAGGGCATGGAGGAGCAAGGCTGCTCATCTCATGGTGGACCAGAAACAGAGGATGGGGATAATGTCAGGGAAGACAGGGTCAAGGGCTAGATACTGTAACCAAGATCATGCCCCCATGACCCATCCAGATGTACCAAGAAGTGTGCTTTATTAATTCCCCAGACAGCTCTCAAGCCAATCAAATTGACAGTGTAGCTTAATTGCACAGAACACTTTACACAAAATACATGACCATTATCCTTGTTATATTTTTCAATGATTGAGTAAAACTTACAAGTTATCATTAAATTTGGTGTATGCTGTTTTACAATATGTCAGGTTTGGGCTGTTTTTTAATTCTTTTTTTTTATTTTTCCCCTTTTACTTCTGTTTTTGAGTTATACCTTTTCCCTAAAGATTATGTGATTTTTAAAAATATTATTCTTTCATTGTTTTATATTTTACATTTAATAGTTTAAATCTTTCAGAATGGATTTTAGCCTATGGTGTGGAGAGAAATATAACTTTCTTTTCAGTGGTTCTGAAAGACATAAGACACACTGTTAGCGTCTGTCCATGTCACCATAAAGGTAAGAGCAGGGAGGAGCGAGGTTAGCTGACAGCCTCCAGATGTGAGCTCCTCCAGAGTCCACCCCAGCTTCCTGGCCGAGGTCACATTCTTCTTGGAACTGATCCCAGCCACCAGTGGACAAGACAGCTGTCTAAGGGCTTGGCAATGTGAGATTCCTTTAACGACCAGTTTGCACCCCATCATTCCCCTTTGAGCTGGTGGACTTTGACGAAATCTGTACGCTTGTCTGACAGCTCTGTCTGCCCAATCTTGTTCCCGACACTTTTCTATCCAAGTGTTATTCCCCAGTGAATGTTTGTGCTTCTAAATTCATCTAGTGTTTACTTCCCCAAAAATCCAACCAGCATGCTTCTTTACCAACTAATTGTCTCTATAAGATACAACTTCTAACAAGATTTACTTTAGTGCTTCTTCTGGAGACATTACATGGCACTCATCTGTTCATCTGTGCATGCACTCTTTTGTAATTACACAGTTTAAAATGATGATTAACTAATTCTTTAATTAACATGATACAGGATAAGTATCCCTTATCAAAAATATTTAGAACCAGATATGTTTTTGATTTTTTCAGATTTTGAAATATTAGCAGACACATAATGAGTTATTTTGGGGTTAGGACAAAGTCTAAATGTAAAATTTATTTAAGTTTCTTATCCATCCATACATAGCCTGAAAGTAATTTTGAACAATATTTTTAATAACTTTATGGATGAAACAAAGTTTCATGGTATTTAATTTTTGCACTTATGGAAAAAGAGGACATTTAATCAGCAATATATATTTATAGATCATAAACATATGTCTATTTGGCATATATATATAATTACGTATATAAAGAAACTTTTACATACGTACAGCATGTAATATATATGAGAGAGTGAGCACATCTGTCCTCAGCAAGATTCTGTATGAATATTTTCCCACATTGTCAATCTTTCTTTCAAATAAGATTTAAACTCAATAATTTAAAAAAAGTTGTTGAGTTTTTGCTTTCTCTATTCAGGAAAATGTGTGTGCTTCACTTACATAAATACTCTATTTCTTCTTAGTAGAACATATAGATTATTTAATATATATTTTCAACATATGTATTTACTATTGACATTTTTATTCCTAAGTCTTTTTTTTTTTTAACCAAGAACATGTATTGGTACATTGTATACATAATGATCACGTTCATCACAGTTATTTTGTACCTGTACATGATGTACGTTGGTTTTCCCCCCTCTTCCCAACCCCTCCCTTCTGTTCCCTCCTTCTCTATGTATAGCAGGTTTATTCATATTTTTCCATTATTTCCCTTTCCCTTTTCCCTCCTTTTTTCTTTTCTTGATTTCCCCCTTCTCTCTTTCTAGTTCTCCTCTCTTTTGAATATTATCTTCCTTTTATATAATATCTATTACACCTCTATGTCCTTATTTACGCTTATGGTTTCTCATATCAGAGAAACAATTCAATGTGTACTCATGAGTGTCTGATTTATTTCACTTAAGAGTATGTTCTCAACCAGACTGCACGGGAAACAATTCTCAAGAGACATCCATTTACTTACAAATGTCTCTAGTTTATCCTTTATTATGGCAGAGTAGTACTCCGTTGTGTAGAAAAACCACATCTTCTTTAGCCATTCATTGGTTGTTGGGCATTTAGGTTGTTTCCAAGACTTAGCTATTACAAATTGTGCTGCTATGAACATGGTTGTGCGTATATCATTGTAGTATGATGATTTTAATCCTCCTGGGAAGATCCCCAGCAGAGGAATAGCTGGATCAAATGAAACCTCTAGTTGTAGTTTTTTCAGGCCTCTTCATACTGATTTCCACAGTGGCTGGACCAATCTACATCCCCACCAAGCGTGGAGGAGGGTTCCTTTTCCCCCACAGTCCCACTAGCATTTGTTATTGGTTGATTTTTTCATAATTGCAGTTCTTTCCAGAGTGAGATGGAATCTTAACGTTGTTTTGATTTGCATCTCTCGAATGACTAGTGATGTTGAACACTTTTTCATTATTTATTTGCCATTTTTATTTCTTCATCTGAGAAATGTTTATTAATTTCAGACGCCCATTTTGGATTGGATCTTTAAATTTGGGAGGTTTGATTTTTTTTTTTTTGAGTTCTTTGTATAGTCTAGATGTTAGACCTTTGTCTGAGGGATTGTTAGCAAAAATTTTTTCCCAGTCCACGGGTTTTCACCCTGCTCTATTGGTGATTTCTTTTGCTGTGCAAAAGCTTTTTAATAGCATGTGATCCCAAGCACTGATTCATTGTATTGTTTCCCACGCAGTCTGGGATCTATTCATAAATTTTTTTTTTCCTACCCCTATACCTTCAAGGTTTCTCCCTATTCTATTCTCCAGTAAATTTAGTGTTTCTGTTTTAATGTTTAGATCTTTGACCCATTTCAATTTTAGTTTAGTGCACGGTGAGAGACATGTATCTAGTCTTAGTTTTCGGCATGTGGGAAGCCAATTTTTCCAGCAGCATTTGTTAAAGAGGCTATCTTTCTTCCAGTGAGGGTGTTTCCCTCCTTTTTCGAAGATGAGGTATTTGAGTGTGTTTGGAGTTGTTTCTGCATCTTCCAATCTTTTCCAATGATCCTCGGGTCTGTCTTTTTGCCATTACCATGCTGTTTTCATCACTGTAGCTTTATAGTACAGTTTTAGCTCAGGGATTGTGATAACCCCTGCCCTGCCCCTGTTGCTTACGATTGTTTTTGCTATTCTTCTGGTTCCAGATGAAATTCATGATTGTCCTTTCTAATTCTGTGAAGTATGTTAGTGGTATTTTGATTGGAATAGCATTAAATCTGTATAGTAATTTAGGAAGTATAGCCATTTTCACTATGTTGGTTCTTCCTACCCAGGAACACAGTATATCTTTCCATTTTCTGATATCCCTTTCAATTTCCTTTTTTAGAGTTCTATAGTTTTCAATGTAAAGATCTTTTACTTGCTTTGTTAGATAGATTCCTAAGTACTACATTTGTTTTTTGATGCAATTGTGAAAGATACATCTTCTATTACTTCTTTCTCAGTGGGTTTATTATTTGTATGTAGGAATGCTATTGACTTTGGGGTGTGGACTTTGTATCCAGCAATGCAACTGAATTTAATTATTAAATCTAGAAGTTTTTTGGTGGAATTTTTGAGGTCTTCTATGTAGAGTATCACATCATCCACAAATAGAATGCAATGAATTATCAAGAAGATTATACTCTACGATCAAGTAGGATTCATCCCAGGGATGCAGGGATGGTTCAACATACGCAAATCAATATATGTAACACACCATATCAACAGAGTCAAAGACAAAAATCACATGATCATCTCAATAGATGCAGAAAAAGCATTTGACAAAATCCAACACCCATTCATGATAAAAACACTACAGAAATCAGGAATAGATGGTATGTATCTAAATCTGATAAAAGTCATATATGACAAACCAACGGCCAACATCACACTAAATGATCAGAAACTGGAAGCTTTCACACTAAAATCTGGAGCAAGACAAGGATGCCCACTATTACCACTATTATTCAACATAGTTCTAGAAACATTAGCCAAAGCAATTAGACAATACAAAGAAATAAAAGGAATGGAGATAGGAATGGAAGAATTTATTCCTAAGTCTTTTGGAACATTTAGAGTTGGATGACTTTTGAATTACTTATAACTATCACAAAGAAACTTACTGATTTTGAATGCTGACTTTTAAAATTATCTATGTTGCTTGAATTTCTAAAGAGTTTTTCATTGATCTTAGACTTTCTGTGGAGTGAACTATTACCTGCAAACAATATAAGCTGAGGGAGACAATGGGAGAAGGTACCAAAAATGCAGCTTCTCGGGGACAGAACTGTGACTGGAGCTGGCAGAGCCATATGCAGGAATAAGTAATCTGGGAAGGTGGGCAACTCGTGGCAAGTGGCAAGCACAGCTGCTGTCAGGTAAAGTAGTGGGGAAGGGTGGGCACAGCACAGGTGGCTTTAAAGTAGTGGACATTAATTATAGTTTAGGAGAGACAAGTGAGAAACATACCTGGAGCAGACAGAAAGCAGAAGTATGAACAAACATGCTATTTATCTAAAAGAACTCCTTTGGCAATGGCGGGAACTGACTGAGGAGCAAGCATATGACACTAGCATTTGTCACGTGGAACAATTGATCCAGCCATTCCTGACTGTGGCATGTAGACCCTCATATGTCCACCTTGTTCCCTCTCAAAGTCTGTCTACTACCATTCTTCCCCCGTGGGTTCCCGAAGAGCATGTGCTGTTCCTCAACTGAGACACTTCTGTCCCCAGTGATTACAGGTCCCGCTCAAACATCTCTGCTTTTGAAGTGCAGAGCAGGTCCTCATGGGCTCACCAAGAATATAAATCTCATTATTTTCTAGCCTTCCCTCTGTTTTACTCAGTTATTTTCAATTTAGCACAATCAGAAATGACATCATTTTTTATTTGTTTGCCACGTTCCTTACTAGAAAGCAAGTTCTACAAATTCAACGACCTAATCAGATTTGTTCATTGCTAAATATCTACCAGAGCAGGATAACACTGTTATATTCATGGAATAAACAAATGTAGGAGCAGACTATTAAGCTGAACAAGGGGACATTCAAGTTGTTCTGTTACCCTAGCAGACATTTATGTTTAGTAGGAAGGCTATTTAATATGATCAAATGCCACTTTGAAAATATGTACAATATTTGATGATATTTGTATCTCTTTCTTTGATAAATTGTGTTAATATATTCTCAAATATTAAACCAATAATTCATTTTGAGAAGAAGCTATGCATAGTCACACTATATTAACTCTAAAAATTCTATTTAAAGTACAATTTGCCAGTACTATATTGGTTTGTGATTTAAATATAATGTCTTTATTCATATCAGGGTTATTCTAGCTTCAAAATATATTGCTAAACTTCCTATTTTATTTAAAGCTTTTAAAATAGGTTTTTAAAAATTGCATTTATATCAAAGTAGTATGCAAATACACAGACACAAATTTAAATTGTAAGGAAGGGCTTTCATTAAAATTCATCCATCTCTTTTTCCATCCTTCACCCTGGGTCTTTTTTATAGCAATATTATTTTTACTCATTAAAGCAAGTTTGTTGAGGCTACTAGTTGGTAAAATCTTTGTTTTTTTTTTTTTTATTTTCATTGTGAACTTCACAAAGCATTTAAGTAAAAGTAAGAACAATTTTACACACCCCGATACTGTCAGAAAATAGAGAAGGAACTCTTTTTGAGACTAGCATGAGTTTTTAAAAAAATTATTTTTACGAGTACACATTTCTATTCTGCAATGTTTACATTTCTTATGTGGATTTGGCATATGTACATAACACGTCTTGATTTTTTCATCACATCTCCTACCTTCCCCTCTCCCCTCCCTCCATCTCTTGGTACCCTTACCATTTAAGAAAGACCTACCTTTCTACTTTTGATTAGCTATGGAGTGTTTTTTTGCTCTTTTTTTTATATTTTGAGTTTCTCATATAAGAGAGATCATGTTATATTCAAGCTTGTGTGCCTGATTTATTTCACCGAACATTATGGTTTCAAGATGCATTCCTTTTCCTAGAAATTACTCAAGTCTATCTTTCTTTATGGCAGAGTAGTACTCCATTGTGCATGAATATCACATTTTCTTTATACATTCATCTGTTGATGTACATATAGGCTGCTTCCAAGATTTATCTATATTAATTTCGTTGCTATAAACATGGTTAAGAAAAGATCACTGTAATATGATATCTTTATCTCCTTTGGGAGGATATCTAGAAGGGGTGAGCTGAGTCAATGGAATTTCTAGTTCCAGTTTTTTTAGGTATCTCCATAATGATTCCCATAATGGTTTTACTAGTTTACATTCCCACCAACAATGTAGAAGTGCTTCCTTTTCCCCACAGTCTAGCTAGTATTTGTTATTATTTGATTTCCTGATGATGGCCATTCTCCAGAATATTGGTCCCCAAAGATATACTCTTTTATCCATTTAGGTTTCAGTTTGTCTTGTATTTCTCAGTAATTTTTTTTTCATTTACTAACTTATACATTACCCAGTGGTTTGTAGACTTTGCTATCCACATTATTGTCTACCTCCCAGCACTTAGTTTTCTTCTCAGTATAATTGTAGCCCTTTTGTTCCAGAGCACATATGCATTTTTAGTTTTTAATTTTTCAGAATGTATTTATTAGTACATGTTTGTGATACATGATGACTGGTTTCATTGTGGGTATTTGGTACATATACATGACACCTCTTAATTTTTACCTTCCCTTTCTCTCCCCTCTTCCTTCTGCCCCCATCTCTTGGACCCTTTCCCATTCGCAGTAAATCTATGTCCCTGTTTCCTTTTATCTCTCTCTTATCTTGCTCTTCTCTTAGTTATAATTTGGGTTTCTCACATGAGACAAGCCATAGCTTGTATGTCTGATTTGTTTAATTTAATATTATGTTTTCACAGTGCATCCATTTTCCTATAGATGCCTTAAATTTGTCCTTCTTTTTCCAGAGTAGTATTACATTGTGCATAAATACCATATTTTCTTTATCCATTTATCTTTCCATTGATTTTTAAACCATGGACTTAAATCTGTTTCTTGTTCTGACAGCCAGAAACAGCTGACTTATATCAAGGATGTTAACCCTTACAAGTTGCAAGAGCAAGAAATGTGCAAAGAACACTCATATTCCCTCTACCCAGATTCACATGGTGTACCACATTTTGGCTTTGTTATTTGTACTTTCTCTCTTCCAGAACCTTCCTGAATTCCTTCTCCCTATTCCCTCTAGATCTCTTTTCATTAATTTGACTTAAACTTTGTCCAAGTTACATTCATAAGAAATTAAATCCAATTACTTTTATGATGATCCTTATTCAAGCAGTTCACTGCTATCTCCTTCCTCATTTTGACATTTGGAAGCCACTAGTATTGACTTACATGGTTGATGATTTTGCTATTTATGTCAAAAACATTTATATAATATTCTTGCCTCACTGTTTCATGATTTTTCTGTCATTTGACTTTCTAGGAGAATAATGAAACTGAACTCCTTTCTACCCCTCTGCTCTAATATAATATATTATGTGCCTCTATCCCGCCAGTATTAGCAGATTAATCTTTATTTATTCCACTTTGCTAAATACCCACTTCTCTCAGCAGAGCCATACAGAAAATTAAGCTTACTTGTACTTTCCAAAACATTTTTGTTTCTCTGTGGTTATTAATGATCCCCCTTTTTCAAACTTAGTTTTCTCCAAACAGTATTTAGTATTTGAAAGCCAAATTACCCACATGCTTTCTAAATTTTATATCAGTAGATTCAGACATATAAAGCAGTCTCTGAATTTTAACTTCTTAACAGAGAAAAGATAGGACACACAAGAAAGCAGATGGAGATGATTCTATATAGATAAGTATCTTCTGACAAATATATCAGCAGGGCCTCCTCAAACCCTTCAACGTATTTTTAATACAATCACACGGGTTGAGTTTCTGGGGACTGAAGATAGAACTTTCAGAACTATCTCTGTTAAACTGCTTTGGATTTGGTTGGCAAAAGTCAGGTGACAATTTTCTCTCTGCTGCTGGTTGTGTAAATATGTTCTTTTAGTTTCTCCTCTCAGACATCCTTTATAAAGCCTCAGCCCAGCTTTATCACTTGAAAAAGTAAATACATAAGGCAGGTGCTTAAAGGAAGTCTGACGTTGAAATAATTAAAGTTGTGGGATGTCAGGAGGTAAGATGGATATTTCATATGTCAACTTTACTAAACCAAGAGGTACCAAGATATTTGATTAACATTCAGACATCTGGTGATTCTCTGAAGGTGATTTCAGATGAGATGGACATTTGAATCCATACAGTGAGTACAACCATTGCTTTCTCCACGTGGAGGACCATTTGTAATCCATTAAAGACCTGAATAGAACAAAAGATTGAATATGCTCTCTGTGCCTGAATGTTTTGAAACAAGGGTCTCTCCTGAAATTTGGACTCTAACTAAGACTAGAACTTAAACCAAAAGCTCTTCTGAGTCTTCATCTTCCAGACTGCATATCTTGGGTTTCTCTTCCTTCAAAAGTGAGTGAATCGATTCACCACATGTGTGACATGTGTGTATGTGCGTATGTAAGACAAGATATACCTTTCATCTTTGTGTGTGTGTGTGTGTGTGTGTGTGTATGTTCATGTGTTTGTGCACCTCTTGAATACTATGAGCGAAATGTAATTCAGATTCCTAAACCAAAAGAAAGAGCTACTTTCATATAGTTGTTACGTGTTGGACTTATTCATTTGGAATAAACTGTACATATTAGTTTTCAGCTGCTGTAGCAAAATAATCAATTTAAAAGGAGATAAGTTTTATTTTGGATCATGGCTGCAGAGATTTTAATCCATTATTCTTTGGCCGTGTTGCTTTGGGCCTGTGGTGAGGCAGAACATGATGGAAGGACCACATCACAGAGCAAAAGCTGCTTACTTCATGGCAGCCAAGAAGTAAAGAGAGAGAAAAAGGGATTGAGTTTCAATATCCTCTTCAAGAGCATAACCCTCAATGACCAACTTCTCTCCACTAGACTCTACCTCCTAATATTTCCACCACCTTCCAATAGTCCACAGACCAGCAACAAAGCCTTTTACCTATAACCTTTGGGGGACATTTAGGATTCAAATAATATCAATAAGTGCAGAGATATATTTTTGGTGATAGTGTTGGGAAATGAACTTATGATCTCATGCATCCCAAGTACATCTATATCTGTGAGCTGAGCTATACCCTGGAACCTGGATAATTTTTAATACATGAATGTAAGTATCTCACATAATTAATCTTTGTCCTAATCAAAGTGCTATTGAAAAAAGAAGAAAAGTAAACTTCAGAGTCCCAATTTTATGCTCTTCAACACTATATGATAAATGGACTGATTTTCAGTTTCCTGTTAACCCTGCCCACTCATCACCTTTACATGGTCTCATTGAGGTAAAAGTCTCAGTTTCAAGTAATTTTGTACATTGTTCCCAATCTTCCTTTATAAGTATCCTTATCTTTTAATTGGATCCCAAAAAGCAGTGAAAGGCAAAACAAAAAGCAGTGAAGTAATTAGAATAAATATGAGTATTGATTTACTCTAATAAGAATAAATATGAGTAGTGAGAAAAGAATAAATATGAGTAGTGAGGCATACACATATTTAACTCAAACTGCAAAATAAATGGGGAAATGTTTATGCTGCTCAAATCTGCTCTAAAAGTCCATTACCATACAGTAAAAATAACATAACTTTATGTATATTTAAAGTTTTCCCAAAACTCCTGCATAGCAAATCTTTTATAATACTTAAATTAAGTATAATTTTTTAAATTACATGTAAGCAATTTCTCTATTATTCAATATGCCCTTTCTTCATGACTTTAGGAACAAAAGTCTTTCTGGTGACTGTCAGACAATTGCAAGAGACTGTGCATGTTAGAACGTAGAGCTTTTGAAGGACCCTCTTGGTCTGTAAATCTCTTCTGTTAGCATTCATAGTACTGGATGATAGCTTCCCCTACAGTCCCTTCTTGGTGGCCATGGTGAATGTTTTTATTGGTAAATTCAGAAATAGTAATAAAATAGAAGATTTGAAAATCCTCAAAAAGAACCAGAGCGAACAGTCTCTCCAATTCAACCACTGTTTGCAAATATTTATTTTTTCCCCTCTAAACCCCAGAGTGTGTTTGATTTGAAGCACTAAAGCAGCAATTGCTCTGACCCACAGAACATTTTTATGCTGAATAAACCACCTCATAAGGTGAAGCCTAAACATTTAGTGTGGATCCCTTTACACAGTGTTTTCCTGTGAAGCAGCTGGAATTCTGATTTTGAATTAATTGTTTTGTCACTTCAGAAAATGTCCCAGGACTTTAAGGAATTAAGTCCTTACATTTTTAAAGTACAGTTTCTTATGAAATGAAGGTTTTTTTCTCTATTTCCCTGGACTGAAGCATGAAGTGATTGGTCTTTTCCAAACTAATTTTAAAAGAAGATGCAGAATCCTGGCTCCTGCTGAACATGTCATGTCTCAATATTATTTGAACATCTGTCTTTTCAGCAACATTTTCTGAATTCTTTTGATGTTCACTCTTATGACAGTAGGAATATTTTACAGGAGTGGACTGAAACTGTATCAAATGATCACACACCATCAGCACCATGAGCATCTATCACCTAGCTAGAAAATTATCAGTAGCATATTCAGAAGATTGGGAATAGGAACTCAAATAGCTATTAAGGCGTAACAAAATAAAAAGAAACTAGCTATTAAGGCACAAGAGAATCAAAAGATATAATTACTGCTTTAGGTGGGCCACTGCACCATGTTTTTTTTTATTTTGGCTCTCACTTCTTTTCTGGAGCCATTGAAAGATAAGATTTTCTGTAAAGGAAGAATGTACAACATTATTTGATTGCCATTATAATAATTATTATTTTATTACTATTTCTGAATTTACCAACAAAAGCAGTCACAGTCACTACCAAGTAGGGACTTTAGGAGGAGGTGTTGTCCAGTTCTATGAGTGTTACCGGAAGCCTGAAAGTCTAAGAGGTCTAAGAAGCCTTCAAAGCCCCACATCTTTATATGCACAGCCTCTTTGCAGCAAGTGGGCTGTTTTCATTGCATAACATGTTCATTTTCCTGTTAATCTCATTGTTTTCTCATCCCTGAGTCTTAATATTTGTTTTTTCCCCTCTAACACCATCATCAACCACACTAGGGTAATTGGTCTCAACCCAACCCTGCTGTTTTCAATCATGCCAATTTTCCCATTAATTTCATGTGACATATATGACATATCATATCAGTATCACAAGCCTGTGTTTATATTTGATCATCTCTGTTCCTACCTGGGCTACAAATTCTACTAAGAGAGAAATATTTCATTCAAAAAAGTAGCTATCCAGCATGCTATAGGTATACAATAAACATCTGATAAATAATAAGTACACATTCTAAAAAACATGAAAAGAGAGAGAACAATCTCTAGTTGTTGCAGTCTTAACTTAGTGGTTACTGGAGACCAAGGAGAATTCTGAGGAACAAATATGGGGAAAGGTCACTCAGTGGGCTTAACATCACAGTTAGAAAGCAGGAATAAATCCTGTGTTCTATGACACAGCACAATGAATATAAACAATAATATGCTCTATATATCTCAAAATAGTTAGAAGAGAGAATTTTATGAGAATTTTTATCTCACAAAAAGATAAGAGTTTAAGGTGATGGATAAGTTATTTACTCTGAATTACCATTATTCAATATATGCATAAATCAAAACATTACATTATTCCTCATAAACAGATACAAATATTATGTCAATCAAAAACATAAAAATAAATGCTTGCAATAAATACAATTTATCTCCCAAAAGAGAAATAGAATTGAAATAAATTACATACAGCACTTTAAAAGAGTTTTAATTTTGGAGGGAGCGTTCTGGGGGTTGAACTCAAGGCCTTGCTCTTGTTAGGCAAGTGCTCTATCACTGAATTAATCCTCAACCCAAAACTTTTTTAAAATGTATAGTTGCTATGTAACTGTACCTATTTATAGGGTACAGTGTGAAAATTTAATTCATATATATGATATATAATGATCTAAACAGGGTAATCAGGATTTCTATTTTCTTAATACTTTATCATTTTTTTCTGTTAGGATAGATCAAATTCCTCTCCTCTAGTTCTTTATAAAATATATAATGAATTGTTGCAAATTGTAGTCACTTTACTGTGCTATGAAACATCAGAACATATTTCTCTTATGTGATGTATTTTGGTACCTGATATCCAACTTCCTTCTATCTCCCCTCCCTCAACTTTTAAAGATTCAACATGAAAATAAGAATGTGCAGTATTTGTCTTTCCATGACTGGTTTATTTCCAGTTCCATCCATATTGTCAGGAATGATAGGATTTCATTCTTTCTTATGACTGAATAATATTTTATTGTGTATATCCACTGTATTTTCTACACCCATTCCTTTGTGGATGAATAGCTTGGTTGCTTCATTATCTTTGATGTTATGAACAGTGCTGTAATACACATGAGAATGTGGGTACCTCTTGATTCATTGATTGCATTCCCTATGATATATATCTAATAGTGGGATAGCTGGATCATAGTAGTTCTGTTTTAGAATTTTAGGAACCTCTATATGGTTTCAGAAGAAATTCTTATATATCAGTGAGCAGAAAGTGTGCTATTTCCTAACTAAACAATTAAATCTATTATTAAGCTCAACAAAGTATGATACTGGAGTCGTTCCTTTCTGAGTAATCAATACTGCTGCTCATATGTCTTCTAGTTATTCATTGTGCATCATTCTCTATCGTGCCATGTTTGGCTCCTAGAAACAGGACAATTATTCCTGAAAGTTCCACACTTCTAGAAAAGGATAATTATGAATATTTTAGAGAGAGCAAGGAAAAGATAAACATGGCATTGCATTTGAAAATCTACATCCTCGGTAGGAGGACAGTTTTGGCATAAGTTATAAATGAAGTGATTAAAAGTCAGAATCTCATTACACTAACATTTAATACTTAAGAAAAATTATGGATCTTTATATTGCATTATAAGCAATAAAAGCCAGTTAATGTGAAAAATTGGATATATATGGGTTCAATTTTGCTTTCAACATTCAGGAATATAGACAGCAATTTAAATGATGCAGAAAAGATTAACATGAATTTTATTAAAAGAATAAAGACAGTATAGGAGTATAGGATCAAGTTGAGAATCCCAAAATACTTGGACCAGAATGTGTTTCAGTTTTCAGATTTTTTTGGATTTAGGAATGTTTTCAAATATGTTATCAGATGATTTAGGGATGGGACCCAAGTCTAAACACAAATTTATTTATTTTCTTATGTATTTTATCATATACATGGGCTGAAGGTAAATTTCTATTACATTTTTAGTATGCCTGAATTTTGACTGACCCAGCACATCAGGCGAAGGTGCAGAATTTTTCCACTTGTGGGACCATGTCGGGACTCAAAGTAATCAGTGTTGGAATATTTTGGATTTGGAATTTTTGTGTTAGGGATAGTCAACTTGCACATTCATTAAAAGAAACAAAACAAAAGGTATAATTCTCTGAAGAAGAAAAATGTGTTAGTGCCACTGTTTTATGGCCATCACTTGGAACAAGAAGGATTATTCTAAGGAGAACATTAATGGATTGATCTACTTTATCAAAAACTAGATAAGAGACAGTGCGTAGAAGTTACAGAGAAGTTGGTCAAACATAAAGAAAATATTTTTCTTTTAATGTATTACTCTTGACACTTATTTTTCTTTTTTTCTTTTTTTTTTTTTGGTGCTGGGGATCGAACTTAGGTCCTTGTGCTTGCAAGGCAAGCACTTTAACCGCTGAGCTAAATCCCCAGCCCAACACTTATTTTTCAAATTGTATTAGGAAGCGATTTCTGCTGTAGAGTGAGTGACTACTGAAAAGAGATGCTAGCAAAGTCATGCCTCTACAGTTCTTGGAAATTGCTGAAAATTTGAGAATTCATTACTAAAGCACAAAAGCTAATATTCTGATTACCGTGTTTGCAGAAAATCAACACAGTGAGCACTTCCAGGTCTATCATTTTACCATACCTGCCAGTGTGGGATGAAGCTAAAGACTTAGAAGAGCCCGGGACAAACTGCACCCATTCTCCTCCCAACTGTTTCCCTCCCCCCATTTCCTGTACACTTTGCCCCAGGACCCCGTGTCCATTCTTTTTCCAAACAATTCATCTGACTCCTCCAGTGAAATTCTGAGTATTTGGATGCTCAAACATGTGAAAGATCAAGAAAATGTGGTTTTAATATGGAGCTGGCAAGTCATCTACCAGGAAAAGTAGAGAGGGTCGTTCCAAAAATTAGTCACAGATTGTTGGGTGATAAAGAGTGTAGGCTTTTTCTTTTTCACAAAACGAGCCAGTGGTTATTGCTCAGTCTTTCTTGATGAAAGCAACACTGTAAGCCTTTACTTGCAACTTGTCTCCAAGAAGAGAGAAGAGGGAAGAAAAGTCATGGGAAACCATTCAGGTTCTGTAAACCACACGCGCTTTTATGATGTGACCTGCATAGCATCGGTTAAGAGGAACTCGCAGTGAGGATGAAGAAGAAAAGGGTCCCCCTACGCCTGGAAACAGAGCTTCCTTTTATATAAGATGTACAAGGCACATACTCTCTCCCAGAAGAAAAAAAACTAAAATCTCAAGTCATTTTTGTTACCTGACTCTACACTGGCTTTCAATCCTTCCTAAAACTGTATTATTTCTAATCTTACACATTCTGTCACATTTATTCTACTGGGTTTGCAGTAATCAAATCTCTACTTTTGAGCTTCTGAAATAGGGTCTTAGTATTTTTCAAGTTCACTAACTCCACAATTTCATCCTCTAATGCTAGAATGTTCCCCTTTCAGGATACATCGTTACTCTATATTTACTGATTGTACTTCAAAGTAAAAATTTATTATCAGTTGAAAGTTTCTGACTGCAAAAACGAAATGCCAAAAAAGAGTATTTGCACCTGATGCTGCCAAACTATTAAAGAATAACCATTGTAGCTTAGATGAATGCATTTATCTTTCATTTACATAGCACTACAACCAAAATACATCAACACATGCTTGATCAGAAGGTTGATAAATATTTACCTTGCTGGGGATTTAGCTCAGCGGTTAAAGTGTTTGTCTTGCAAGCACAAGGACCCGAGTTCGATCCCCAGCACCAAAAAAAAAAAATTTTACCTTACTAGAATAAACCAGGATTAAAAACTCTGAGTAAAATATTGGCTCAAAAACATGTATCTTGGAATAGTTCCAGATTTTAGAGGAAATTAATTTATCTGAGAGTATCTATGCTTACTTAGGTACAAATTTCCATGGGGGAGAACTTTGAGAGATTTTAAGAGCTATTGTCTCCTATCAACACTTAAGTATTTTCAATCAGTTCTCATGGCCACCCCTCAATACACACAGGGAGGCACATAGTTCTGGGATCCTTGTATCACTTAGTAGTTGCCCAATGAGGCCAAAGCTTATAGTTTTCTTCTCAAAGACTCCATGAAAACCAAAGAGGAGATTAAACTCTTTACAGATAACATACTGGAATAACAGAAAATCTACGTATGACCAACGTTACATAGTCTTCAAGCTTTTTAACAATAGCAAGCTTTAATGACATCCCTCCCCTTCCTCCCCCAAGAAAGTGTTAGATTTCTTACCTGCTCAGTTCACTTTGTTTAATGCTAAATTCCCACCGCTCAATACAAAAATGATATTATAGTCATGACACTTTTCTAGTTGAAAACTTTCCTTAGAAATTTATGTACATGTATGTACTGACACCTAAACTGATTTTCCTTTATTCCTCCACAAACTATTTCTCTACTTGTGTCATAATTCCTTCTTCTTCCTTTTTTTTTTTTTTTTAGTAGGAATGAAAAGACTGTAGCAGGTCTCTAGCCCAGGGTTCTATGTTTCTGAAAGGATTTTGTGAGTTTTGAAGATTGCAGGAGAAGGGAGACATGGTACCATGTGTCTTAGAAAAAGTTGTTAACTGAGCTCAATAGGACAGGCTGCAAGAGCTACTTATATATTCTTACATGCAGCCAATAAATTACTACTGAAGGTCTTTGGCACCCAAAATCCTGAAATTTGAATTTAGGCTCTGCTTTGCCACTTATTAGTTTATGGATATGGGCCATCACCTCCCCTATCCTCTCTTACTCATTTTATAATTATAAAGACATGTGTTGTTCCTTCGGCTGCATAAACATCTACGATGCTCAGAATCCTGTATTGATCTGCATTATTGTGAATTTAGGAGAAGATCACGTTTCTGAAAGTGTATTTGAAAAATAATTAAATTACATATCAATACATGAGGGGTTGCTCTCCACAGGTCACCTGTGCTTGGTGCTATGATGCATACAAAGAAACCACAATTTAGCAAGAGAAATAATGTGTGTATTCAGGAGTGATACAAAAGAATTAGTACTATATGGATAGCAGATAGAGAGTGTCAGTGTATACCTCCTGAATACCAATCCCAAATGAAAAATCAAAATAATTTACCAAAAAAGCAGCACAATAGATTTCATATGTCTACCTTCTTGGCAACCGGCTCTTTCATATGGTGTACATTATCCTCCTATTTTATAGTAGCTGAGTTCAGATTTTCAGACAAAGTGTCAAAATTAGTATTTGCAGTGATTCCATGCTAATAATCAGTGGTCCAATTCAGGAGCATCACAACTTTTGTCTGTATATCAAATCTTATATTTGAAGTTTTCACAATATTTAATTGTATTTTAATTTGTTATATTATAATGATTGGTAAAGAAAAAAACAGAACCTAAAATTAGGAATTATTGTTCTCACTTTTAGTAAAATTTAAAAGAGGAGACATTATCAAGTACAACAAAAATTCAAATTATAGTTTAGACATCTATGAAATTAAATGTCTCATAAAACAATAGACTACATGCTCAACTCTTAAGTCAAAGAGTAGCATGCTTAGAGAATATTATCAAGAAAGCTTTCTACTGAAGGGTGAAGCAAGTATTTAGAATTTACCATATAGTTTTTTCGGCACACTGGGAATGTAACCTTTGAGCCAGCTATTTGACATCTAGTATCTAAGATTTTCTAACATGTTTTGAAGAATGTATTGTGTGGGAAACTGGGGGAAAACTGATAGAGAAACATAGTGGGAATTGACAAGAGAAAAGTATTTTTAGATGGGAGAATAAGAGCTGAATATCAAAAGAGAAGTAGGATTTTAGTTTATGAAGGTGGTGAGTGCAGTCCACACATAGGGAACCACCTGGTCAAATCACTAAGGTGAGGAAATGCAGGGCATTTATGGGGAATAGCCAATGCCTGCTCCTGACCACAGAAAGTGAGGCTTTCTGTGGGGCAATACAAATCATAGTTGGGAAGCTAGAAATACTTATAAAAGAGCAAACAAAATGTTAACAACCCAATCTCTTTCTCTTCTCAATTCTGTCTATATATGCTTTCTTTTTCTCAGAGAAGGAAAATGACCGGCAAATATTTGCTCACATCAGAATCCTTCATCTGAGGAAGAGAATTTTAGGGGATTCAAGCTCAAAACATTGGGCCTAGGATCAAGTTATGTTTGCTATTAATGCATTAACATTCACCATTTGTAAAATAAGCAAAATGTGAATTTGTGGCTTACGATCTGGCTGTAATTGTCTAGATCTCAATTGTGGGAGTATGTTGCCATGGTCAGGGGCATTTTTTGGATTACCTTGCAATTAGAACATGAATTGTGTTCTACAGCACTGGAAAACAGTGGCGGAAGTTGTATTTCCCCTTTGTGCAGCCCAGTGGCTAAGATCCTGCCATGTGATTCAATTTTTTTTTCTGGTGTCAACCACCCTTCTTTACCCAAGAATCTCTGAATCTTACAGTCCGTTAGTGGCACATAGCTTTCCTTTGCCCACTTGTTGAATCCTAGTTGCTCTCACTTTCTTGGTCATGGTGACCATTGCCTGGCTCTAAGGGTTCATGGTCTTTCTGTTGTTCTGGCCTTTTTCCCAGGATGATCATAGTTACCCGAGTCCAGCACTAGGTCTTGTTCTCCTAACCTGCTATAGTTAATACAGTCATTCCCAAGCATGAACTGACATGTGATACAATTCTTCCTTTATTCTATCTTTCTGCATCTTATAAAATATAGTCAACGCAGTATACTTTTTGTTTCAAGGATGCATTATGAATTGCTCAGCTCTTGCTATTTGTGATATAGGCACTAAAATAGCTGTTACCTTTGAAAGATGTTATTGAGACATGCAAGCATGTCCATGATTCCTCAGTAAAAGAATCAGAAACTCGAATGTTCAGAGCACTGTCAGAAGACATGTTCCTTGTCAGTGGCAGAACAGTTACTGCGCTTGATTTTCAGGGCCAGTCCTGACAGAATGCAGAGGTGAGTACCCATGGGTCACATGTATTTTACAAGTACAGGGTCACAATATAGGGAGTGTGGGTGGATCAGTTGCTTAACCAATTTCTGAATCTACACTACTTGAAGCAGTGATAGCAGGCACTAAGAGAGTCATAAAGAAAGCAGAAGATTCTGCCTACTTTCATAAATGTTCAAGAGTGATTGTGGACAAGCCTACTGAGGACCAGGATCAGCTGAGACAGCTTTCAAAGCAACGCAGGCCCAAAGTCTTGGAATATTGGGAGAATTCTGATAAGAAGGCAGGCTCCTATGTGGTCAAATTGGATAACATCACAGACATATGTAATCAACATCCAAGGACAAGTTTAGCATGCACATCAGCCAGTAATATTTACTTTGAACTAAGGTAAAGCATGCAGGGATTTAAGACTTCTGTTTTGTTTTACTTTGCTATTTGTACATTTTCTGTTTTTATATTAATTCAGAATTATGCAAACATTATATAAATCAATAAACAATGAATCCCCCACACCTCCAATGATTAAAAAATACTTGGAGTTCTTTTTAAAAATACAAATTTCAAGGACCTCCTTGGTCCTACAGCATCAGAGCATCCAGGGGAGATAGAGTCTGGAAAACAATACTAGCAAGTGCTCCAGGGGATTCTTATCATAAGGGAGGACTGGAAAACACTGATCTACATGATAAGAACATACTTTGCAGTTTTCCGTGGTATGCATGGGCGTCTGTGTGCACGTGACAAACGCATAACAACTCATAGTAATGAGGCACATATGAAGTAAAGCTCTCCCCCAACCTGTGCCATATTCACACACTCCTCCCAGTCCCGAGACCACTCCAAACCTGTTCCCACATCAGAGACTTTGCACCTACTCATTGCTAGTCTGGAAATTCATCTTCCTACTCTTCAACTGATGAAACCCTATCCATCATTTGCCACTTTCTCAAAAAGCCTTACATCCTTTACTTCTGAGTAATCATTACTCTTTGTGGATCAATCTCTTGTGTTAATCTCTTATTACCTACCTGTCTCCTATACTAGACAGTAAGACCATTGGAGAGAAGGGACGGCTTATATGTTCACAACTCTGTCTCTAATAGCTCACCACAGCCTGGCCATCACCATCTAAAAAGTATGTGCTGAGTAAGCAAACAACCAAATGCAAGCACACATCAATAAATGAATACATGAATGAGTAAAAGTACTCAATAGTAGTATGTAAAGATGGGGCAAGGTGGCAGGGAGGGTCTTGCTGGCCTGATGGACATGAGCCCATTCAATGCTGGGGAGCCTTTTGGGGAGAAGTAAGAAGTGTGCTGTTCCCTGATGCAAGCAGCAAGGGGACTGGCATAACAGAGAGGAGCGGAAACATGCCAGGTGGGTGGAAGGCTGTGCAGATGCCCTGGAGAAGTGACACGGCATATGTATGCCTAAATAAAGAGCCAGCCAGCTTGAATTAAGCAGAGAGAACAATTAGGCTGTGACGAAAGTGAGGGACAGTTAGATAAAGAGTGACTCATGATCACTTTTGATTTGACGTAAGCAGAAACTCAGACATCCTGCAGGGTTCAGAGAAGGAGAGAGATGATCAAAACAGTATTTGCAGGAGATGACTCATGCTCTTTGTGTAGGACTGAATGAAGTGACAGGACTAAAGATATGTGAAACCAGTAAATGGCTCTGGCCCTTAAGTTGCAGCACAATTAAGAATCAAAATGTGGGTGCTGCTTATATGGGTATGCCCTACCTAGTTCTACTACGAGTTTGATGCACCTGGGTAGAAGTATGATAATAGCTGTACACTGGAGGAAGGGCGGGAGTCCTAAGAAAAAAACAGAAAGATTTGGGCTGACTTTCACAGAAGAAGTTACAGTGAAGTTACTAATTTGTAAACCCAAATATCCACATACTTCAGAATTAAATGAAAGATTGCAACGGCAGATGCATCTGAGAACAAGGAAATAATGAATTCCTGTTTTTATTTTATTTTTTTAGCATGGAGCAATAGTGTACCATCTAAAGAAACTTAGCTTTTATTAAATGAGGATTATTAGACATGGAAAGGGGGCCGAAAGTAAGAAAACCTTATTTTTCAGATCACCATGATCTCTGAAACTTAAGGAGACACTCTTGGTATAAGACTTGAAGGACAGAAATGAATCCCAAAGGACGTTTTCTAGAGTTCCTTATCTTTACAGGATATTCAGTTCCATGTGATACTCTTGAGACCTACCATTATAGTATGATAATCGCTGAGAATCCTCCCCTTCTCATTTTTTCTTCTGCCTTGTAGAATGACTGTAGCTTTACTAATTCTTTTAATAATTCCACTGGCGACCTCAAGGGTTTCTGAAGATACACTTGATGACTCCATGAAACACTCCTTGTTCCTACCATGGTGCTGCTTCACACAAACCATCCTGATGACCTTACCTGGATTTCTGAGGTGTCCTAACCAGTCTCTCCATCTCTACTGCTGTCTTTTCTTTGTATATTCACCTTTGTATATTACAAAAGAGCCATGTGCTCTTTTGTAATTCAGATAGAATTATACCTCTTCCTTTCCTAAAATCTTTAAACCTTTTAAAACTTACATGCTGCATTCCTTAAAAGTTTCAGGATGAACAGCAAATAGATTTGTTAATACAAGGGCTCTTTTAGGATGTATCCTTGTCCTTTATCTCTCTCCATGAGCAACTTGTACTTTTCACTCTACTCACCATCCATAATCTTTTTGTTTCCTGAATGAGACATGCTCCCTCTATACCTTTTGTAAGTGGTATTCTTCTAGCTGGTTTTCTCTGTCACCTTTCTGTTCATTGGTAAACTGTATTTTTTCTCAACAGCTTCACTTATTTCTCCCTTGGGGAAATCTTTCCTGGACTCTCTGCAGCTCCCCCATATGCTCTCCACAGTTTACCCTACTTTATCTCAAGGGGGAACTTAATTTGTATGATTATTTTTTCCATCTGAACTAAAATATCAGTTATATCTGTATTTTCTATGTCTAGAATGGTACCAGGAACATTACAGAAACTGATCAGCTGTTTAAAAAAAAAACAAGGAAAGAGGAGAGGAAGGAGAAGGAAGAAAGGAATGAGAGGAAGGAAAGGTGAGATAGAATAAAGGTGGAAGAAAGGAAAGAATATTTTCCCCTCTCTTCAAAATTCTTTTTCCAAAAGACTGAGAAGAAAGAAGGAGAGAGTGGGCAAAAGTCAACTCAACATGTATAGCCCAAATTGAAAAACTCAGCATGAATTAAATAAGTTTAGCAGCCCTCCATCAGCATGTTTATAATTTGTCTTAATTTCAGCAATTCCATGAAGAGCTGAAGCTTTGATACCAGGGGCAGCGTTAGTGAAGGGTGGTGGTACAAAAATGAACAGCAGTCAATCTCAGCCCCAAAGTCTGCATGGTTCCTTTGAGAAACATTCAGACAAATACTGCATCAATGCCTGGCCAAGTCCCGATGTAAAGCAGAGGAAGCAGTAGCCACAGATACCTGATAAGAGTGCAATCCATGCAGGCTTCACAAGGAATGGGACTCAAAAAGGATGGGGAGAAATGTAGCAGTGTTGAAGAGGGAGGGGAACCATATCAGAAAGAGGACCAAGGCATCTTCGGAGAAGAGCAAAGAGTTTGGAATAACTGAATTTGACCTAACACTTTTTCTTTGTATATTTTAGGAGCTTGGGAGTTAAGTGATATTAAGATGTACTTTTATCTCCTTCCTCGGATATCCTTAGACTCATTAGTTCTTCCACTTTCCTCATTTCTTGCAAGGACACCTGCAGTGAGGCCCTCATTTGTCTTTCTCCACATCATGTTTGTCTACTATGCTGAGTAATTTCTGCTCTCCTCATTCTTCCTGATCCCCCTCATGCACTTAATCACTCTTCCCCTGAGCTCACACCAGAAGATGGCTTACCATCAGCTTCTTCCATCAGGCCATGCCCAAGGGGAGTTAGCCTCACTGTCCATCAGTCATCCCAGAATACTCACCCTGAGAGATATTGTGGCAAATAAATTATTTTATTTTCTTGTTGTGGGTGCTTCATCATAATTCATCATTCACATTAAAGGGCCCTTCTGGTAATTCTGAGAGAAAGATCGCATGGTAACTTAACTGATGTGGCACTGTGGTCAGATGGTGTTAATAGTTCCTTACAGTCTACTATCCAAGTGGAATATTTGGAAAGGGAGAGAATACTGCCACAGCACATCTCCAGAACTCTTACATTCCCGAGTTACTCTTGTGTACCAACTGCACCTTGCGTAAACCACTGGTCAGCAATATCTTGTGGCCACTTCCGTTTGAAAGCCCTTTTGTGACCTGAGAGACACTTTTGGGGAGTTGGATAGAATAATATTGGCTGACTAACTGATGCCACCAAACTCTAAGCTTGGTGTCCTTGATATTTCAGTCAACCCCATAACCAAAGAAGAAATGTATGGCAATTATTTCAATAGTCTAGATGAGCTATCATAAGGGCAGCTATCTTAATGAGTACAAAGTAACAAATATATCATAAAAATTAGAGAAACTATCACATGAAGAGACACAAGTTGAGAACCCCTAATTAGAAAATTCAAAATTGGAAATGCTCCAAACCCCAAAACTTCTAAAATGCCAACATCATGTGATGAATGGAAAATTTCATGCCTGAATTCATGTGAAGGGTCACAGACAAGTGCAGGAACATTAAAAATATTGTATAAAATTAACTTCAGGCTAATCGTATATGATGTATATGAAACAAGTGAATGGTGTTCTCATGCATAAGATATTTCATTATGTATATAATAATATTTCAAAATGCAAAAATATCTGAAATCTGAAACTGTAGTCTCAAGTATTTCAGATAAAGGATACTCAACCTATATTTGATAACATACTGAGGGTGACACTGTCTTTGCATATTTGTAGGTACTACAAATGGAGTAGGCTTTAACAATTCATCTTTAATCCAGGCTTTATAAAGAGTTCATGAAATTAAGAAAGTTGATTGATCTAAATTTAATGATGTTTTAGCCTAAAGTGAAATGGTTCCATGTGGTTTCATTCCTTTAGAAAACTGCCTCACTTACCAGTTACATATTCTTATTCTGCCCACGTTTTCTATTGTGTCCCTCTCAGATTAGTCATAATGCTATGAGCTGCTTATGTGTCAACACGAAACGGCCAAACGTTGGTCTTGCCTCAGAGTCGCATTTTAAACAGTCTCTCTTTGGAAGTCATTTGTTGAGATATAGAAACTTGATACTTGAGGATAAATGCTTTGTAAGGTAACTATCCCTGTTTATCTCTTTGCCATTTCCTCCTATTAATGAGATGTATATAGGAAGAAAATAAATGGTAAATTATAACATTTCTAACCTTTCTAGTGGCAATGATTTCTCTCACCTTAGAGTTCCAAATGACTTTTTAAAATTCCATGAAAGTTTTGTATACATGGAGCTATGAGTTAAATGCTCATGAATAGATGTTTATTTAATTCTCTAAAGAGTCTTGTAAAGTCAGTGCTATTATTACTTTCATTACACAGAAAACAAAGTTAAAGCTTCTAATATATAAAGTAATTTTCCCCCAACTCACAAAACTAACCAAAGAATGGTTTAGGATTTCAACCTAAAATGTCTGTCTTGGAGATTTTTAAGCACCACATTATACTATCTCCATCCAGTTATGACATACAGCTTCCTACTGAGACACTTATTTAGCCCACAACATAGACACAAACAATAATGCAGAGTGGTTCAATGACAATAAGATGTGAATGATTAAGTTATTCTGAATCATTTGAAGTCTTCACCCTGGCTATAGAACTCATTTTCCACTTCATGGAGATCATGCCCTGAAGGCAAAGAATAGATGAATCTGCCTCATGGGGCCATTTTAGTTCTTTGGCAACCAAATCTCCTTCTAGATCCAAGAAGGGCAGGATGTACTCACATCTCTTTCCATCTTGGATTGAACATAATTGTGCAGGTTTCATTCATCACACACTCTGAACCAGCCCTGTCTATGTATAGGTTTTAAGATGCCTTTTGGTGTCTTGACTCAACTCTGGTGCTGACTTTACTGCACAACTGAACTGTGGGTCCTCTGTGTCTTAGTCAGATGGTTGCTAGAGTCAATGGTTTACAAGACACAGATTTAATACAAGACATTTACAAAATTACAACATTCACACACACACACACACACACACACACACACACACTCACACGTCAAATACAGAAAGAGCACAGAACATCCACCTATGCACTAGAGACCTGAAAGATCCAATCAAGTGCTGGAAGCCCATGACTAGGTCTCATGTATGTGTGTCTCCACTACAAGGCTGAAGAAATCTATACTGGAACCAGGATATGATTCTCACAGCAGAGATGAAGACCAGAGCTCCCCCAAAGCGAAGAGCAGCCATCCCCAGTGACAACAAAGCCCTGAACTCCTCCTGCAATGAGAACAGGGGAGCTCCCTTCGGGAGAACTAGCCGCAGCAGAGCTTCTTCTGGGAAACGGCCCGCCCCTCTCTTCTGCTCCCGTTCTCCTCATGTTGTGTGGGCGACAATCCTCAGGTGGATCCTCTATGCCCGGCACCACAGCAACTCAGTGCAGCTGGGCGCTCCTGCTCAAACTGACCACAATAAGTCCGCTGCATTGTCTTCCACTAGGTCTGATAATGTCTTCACAGTAGCAAATGCAAAAGAGGTAGCTCTCACACTCACTTGAGAGAAAATCTGTAGCTCACATATTTATAAACTTGGTTCTATTTCAATACATCTATAAAAGCATAAAAGAAAATAATTTAAGCTGTTAATGTTTTAGTTTGATATCATAATGGATCTGAGCAAGAGGTAATTTTTTTATCAGGACATGTTTGCAGTACATGAGGTTTCTAATCCTCTTGGGAAGTGGGTACATGTACATAATACAGCTTATTTCTCTTTTAAAACCTCTTCCCTTTCCCTCCCCGTCCCTCCCTCCTTTTCTAGTTGCCCTATCCTGATTTTCATTCTTGTTGATATTACTAATCTTAGCTCATGTTTATGGCATATAATGTTTACATTCACTGAAGTTATTAGGTTCTTGTACATGGCGTACCTTTATTCTACTTATTTCCTCTGCTCCTCCCCCTTATCCCTTGTCTTTATTCCCTTCTACCCTTTCGCTATTGCAAGAGATCCATCCCCTTGTCTCCTTCTATCCATTCATTATTATTCTCTTTATTTGTACTTTGCCTTACTCAAATGACGGATACAGTATGGTGTGTAAGCTTGTGTGAATGGTTTATTTCATTCAACATTATATTTTCCAGGTGAGTCCACTTTCCTACAAATGTCTCAAATTTGTCCTTTTTTTATAGCTGAGCAGTATTTCATTGTATACAGATTCCACATTTTCTTTATCCAGTCATCTGTTGATGGGTATACAGGCTACTTCCAGGATTTAGCTCTTACAAGTTCTTCTGCTATAAACATTGGTATGCAGGTATTGCTGTAGTATGATGACTTAAATTCTTTGAGGAAGATACTAAGGGGCAGAGCTAGGTCATATGGAATTTTTAATTTCAGCTCTTTAAGAAATCTCCATACTGATTTCCATAATGGTTGTACTAGTTTACATTCCCATCAACAATGGAGGAGAGTTGCTATTTCATGCCAGCATTTGTTATGGTTTGATTTTTCAATGATTGTCTTTCTTTCTGGAATAATATGGGATCCTAGCATTGTTTTAATTTGCAATTCTCTAGTGAATGACCAGAGATGTTGAATATTTTTTAATCTATTTGTCAACCATCTGTACGTCTTCCTCTGAAGTCCGTTTATTTCTCTTGCCTGTTTCTTGACTGGGTCTTTAATTTTGGATGGTTTGACTTTTATGAGTTCTTTATATAGTCTACATATTAGTCATCTGTCTGAGGTGTAGTTGGCAAAAAATTTCCCATTATGTAGGTTTTCTCTTCATTCTAATAATTGATTCTTTTGCTGTACAGAAGCTTGTAGTGTGATATAATCTCATTTGTTCACTCTTGCTGCTATTTCTGACGCAACTGAGGTTCTGTTTAAAAAATTATTTTCTACCTCTGTCCTCAAGTGTTTTACCTATTTTATCTTCCAGCAGGTTTAATATTTCCATTTTAATATTTAGATCTTTGATCCATTTCAATTTATGTATGGTAAGAGATATGGGTCCACTTTTAATCTTCTTTAAACAAATATCCAGTTTTCCCAGCACCATTTGTTGAATAGGCTATCTTTCCTCCAACATATGTTTTTGCACCCTTTGTCAAAGATCAAATAGTTAAATATGACCAGGAATTTTTCGCTATCCCCTGTTCTGCTCCATTGAGCCACATATCTGTTTTTGTTCCAGTACCATGTCTTTTTTAGCACTATTGCTTTCTAGGATAGCTCAAAGTCATCTATTGTATGGTCTCCCTGCTTTGCTCTTATGCGTAAAATTGCTTGTGCTATTCTGGGTCTCTTCTGGTTCCATACAAATTTTAGGATCATTCTCTCTAGATCTGTAAAGTATGCTCTTGATTGAGAGTGCATTGAATCTGTATAAAAGGTTGGGAGTCTGGCCATTTTGACAATGTTGGTTCTGCTTATCCAGAAGCAGGGAACATCTTTCCATTTTCTGATGTCCTCTTCAATCTCCTTTTTCAGAGTACTCTAGTTTTCTTTGTAGATGTCTTTTGCTTCTTTGGTAAGACTAATTCATGGCTATTTCACTTTTCTGGGGCTACTGTGATGGTTTTCATAATTTCCTTCTTATCAGGTCAATTATTGGTGTACACACATGCTAATTGTTTTTGTGTGTTCATCTTGTATCCTGCTATGTTGCTGAAGTTGGTTATTAATTGTAAGACTTTCTTGGTGGAGTACTTTGGGTCTGTAGCATATTATGTCATCTGTAAATAATGATAATTTGAGTTCATCCTTTCCTATGTGCATCATTTTTGTTTTCTTTTGTCTGATTGATCTAGCTAATATTTCAAGTACTATGTTGATTTAAATTAACATTTTAATTCCAAACTTGAGACAATGAGATGAAGCTCATAGATAGTACCTTGCTTTAGAATATAGTAATGCAACCTATAATGAAGGCAAAATTGATGGCTACTAGTATAGTAAGCAGGAAAATAACTCACATGTATATGTAATACTAACTGCCTAAATCTGAACTATAATTTTTCTGATATTTAAGTCTATCTAACTTTCATCACCAAAACATGCCAGCCTGTTCTCTGGGGAAAAAAAATTAAACAGTTAAATAACTATATAAATCACCATAGAAAGCCCTATGCAGCTTAGGAACCTCTTAATTCCAAGCACTTTCAGCTGCAGTGGGAAGTTTTCATTTATAGATTGCTATGTGGTAGCATGGACTCTATAAAGTAAGTGACACTGGCTTTTATAACTGAAACAATTGACTCTCCACACACAATACCCCTCGGAGAATCCACTGTGTGACCCGGACTACTCCCCAGTGACTCACCGTCCCACCTCCTGTCTACAGAAAGTAGAGAACAAATGAACTACATAAATAGTCAAACTTTAATAGCTAGCATCTCAACTACTATTTAACATCTTGAGATAATACCATAAGAGAACTCCCACAAAGCATATTTATAGAACTAGACCTAGATGACTTTAAGTATGAGTAGCTTCTATTAAAATTAGGAGAGGATTAAAGACCATGTCACCTGTTTTATGAGCTTGTCTTGGCTTCTCCAACTAAGGGGCTCCAGTTCATCTTTGGCATGATTGACTTACATTGCCAATCACAGGACTTTAAATAAAGAAGCAGAGAATGGCATCAGAGTTCTGCCATATGGTATTATTGTTCCTTTTGTGACGACTAAGAGTAAATTTAAAATGTACAAAGGAAAACAATGGAGATTGTAGTTGGGGAAAAATTAAAAACACATTTTGATGTTTATTCCACTGGTCTCAGGAGACTAGCTTTGTAACAAACTAAGGGATATGGTAGATTAAAAATTAGCATCAAAATAAAGAAATAGAGAATAGAATCAAGTATTTAGACATGGAAATATACAGATATTCAACTTTAGTTTGTACAGCTGTTTGTTTTTAAAGCATAGAACTGTGTACTAAAATAGAGTTATAAACCAAAATTATGTCAGAAAGCCATGAAATTCTTCCCCTAAAATGACTGCACTTTCTTAGTCAAGTCTCGTTATTCTAATCACATTAGTTTGTCTTGAATAATTTTGGTTCATTTGAATTATCTGCCATTGTAACACACAGAAGAAATTTTGTCATTTTCCCACAATTTAGAAAACTTTTTTTAATGTCCATAGTATTGTTTATAAAAACAAAGGTCAGAAAAATTTTCAAAATTGCTTAATCCAAAGATTTTTTGCTTGTCCTGGAAAGAGCTATGGATTCTAATCCTGGAAAATCTACAGAAAATTTCTGGTAATCTGAGAAGCTCCAATGGCATTTCCCAATCTTCCAAGATTATTATAATAAATGAAGCAGCCAGGTGATCCCTCTCCCTGCAAATTCATATGCTGTAATCCTAACTCCCAAGGTGGCTGTCATACTGAAGGAGGGGTATGAGGTGAGTAGTTTATGGTCCTCCATGAATATGATTAGTGCTTTTATGAAAGAGTCCCAAAGAATCTCGCTTACCCCTTCCACTAGCTGAAGACACAGTGAAAAGTTATCTCATATGAACCAGAAAGTGAGCCCTTACCAGAAACTGACTTTGCCCACATCATGATTTTGAACCTCCTAGCCTCCAGAAAAGTGATAAAAAAATTTCTGTTTATAGGCTATCTAGTATACAGTATTTTGTTATAGCAGTTCAAACAGAATAAGAGAGACCTATGAAAGGGCAAAATAACACATCTTAATAAAATATGAAGAACAGAATATTCAATTAAGTTCTATCAGAATG
This sequence comes from Hystrix cristata, assembly GCA_004026905.1. Lineage (NCBI taxonomy): Eukaryota > Metazoa > Chordata > Mammalia > Rodentia > Hystricidae > Hystrix > Hystrix cristata. The sequence goes on from PVJO010009951.1 coordinate 53,618, forward strand.
TTTGAGAATCTGAAACAATTTCGTAGAAAGGACTTCTGGAAGATGTTGGAAATAACATTTCTCAGCAAGTCTCCAAATAATCAATAATTTATTTATATTAAATATAAAGAGAAATACTTTCTCCAGATTTTTGGAGTCAAAAGACACACACACACACACACACACACACACACACACACACACACACACTCATGAGTACCCTTTAAAACCAGAGTAGACAAAGTCTCAGTCAGACCAGTACAAATATAATACAGTATCAAGGTAGCTGATTTCACTTCTTGCTGATTTTAAAAGACAATCAGGATGGCTCCAAGGTTCTTCAAACAGTGAAAGTAAAACTATCATTTTGCTTATGCTGATTAATTTCAAATATAACCTGTACCTCTATTGGCTAAAATTGGTACTTAATTTATAAACGGGGCCAAAATTTTTTAAATAAATGCAAAATGTTGTTTTTATCATTGACCATAGACTTGAAAAATAATTCTTGGTTGAAAAGAGAATATGCCACACTAATAAACTTACTAATAATTTCTAAAGCTCATCCCTGTGAAACAATTTGTACATTCAGTCTTCAACAAGTTCTTTGTCATTTGGAACAATCTCTGAATATACTCACAATCATCTGAAAGGTCAAACTAGCTACTTATAAACAGGATATACACAATATTTTATGGATCTAGAATTTAAGATAAATTGAGTAGGTAAGAAACTCATTTCCTTTGTAATGCAAGAATAATGTATAATTAAACATAGTTTTGTTAATAACAATATTCTATGCTCATGTAATTGTAAGGTGATAAATTGAATGTACATTTTGTTCTTTATTTTTTCCTTTAAAACATGTCAAACAAAATGATAGACAAAGATGAAATAAGCTTGTAGATTACAAACTATGGTTGGGTAATTATAATAATAATGTTATGGGTAACCAGTTGTTTGTGTGTGTCTGTGCACATGCAATTTTACTACAAATGATTCTCTTTTGAGAAGTATGAGGCAGAAACATGCACTAAAAATAAAAACAAGTAATTGAGTAGGATGATAGGATATCACATTGACAATAGTTTCAAGATTAACATTTGAAATTCTTCTTAATCTTGCTAAACAGATTTCTCTATTAGGAACGACACAACACTTCAGACATTTTACACAGCCTGAGTGTGAACAGAGGCCAAAGCAAACATGAACTGAGCGGTTACTCAATGCCAAAATTTAAAATCGTATTAAAAAGAAAACATGGTTTGAAAATAGTGTTGAAAATTGTATGGCTTGAGATACAATGACGTATCCAGTTGTTTCATCTCATAATTTGTAATTCAATTGGACTTATCAACATATATTTTGACTCACAAATATGTAATCTGATAAATATTAAAAGACCTTGAAATGTCAATCATTGCCAATAAAATTAATTATATAGGAATTATTTCCTGAAATAAAAAAAAACTTTTGATTGTTGTACTTCTACCCTATTCTGCTTGAGAAGCCCTCCTTACAAGGCACCAGTCCCTTCAACAAGCCCGCCTTTCATTTACAAAACAAAGTACACAAGCAGCCATGTGACTGTTTGGGCTTTCAAAGTTAGTCTGAGTCCATTGGTTTGTAATGCTTTTACTGGAAATTTTGCTAAAGTAATTATTTGAATCTTTAAATGCAGGGCAGATAAGTTTCATTCCCTCACTTTACTCTTGATCTGCAGTTCCACACATTTGGGACCAATGACATTGAAGATTATAGGTTTTAGCAGGTTTATGAGAAAAATCATATTCTAACAGTCATTTGGCATCTCTTGTTCTCTTCACTTTGCTCATCTATGATGATTATCAACCTTGACTGCTCATTAGAAACACCTAGCAAGCTTATTAGAAATATTTTCCTCCCCGAAAAGATTCCAAATGTGGTCCAAATATCAGTGTTTAAAAGTACCACTCAACAGATTCTAAGACATAAAGAGAATTGAGAAGTGTTTGTTGGAAGTTAAAATGGAAAGCTGAATCAAGGTCAGAAATCTGATTGGGTCTAAATCTGGCCTTCTGCCAACCAATCAGGGTGCTGTAAGTTTCCTCTTTGTGAGTGCATGAATCAGAGTTCTCTGAGACCCCTCTTAGTGAACCGGTCAGGATCTTCTAAGTCCCTCTCAGTGAATAAAATGTTCTAGTCTTCATGAAATATACTGATAGTACTTCTCCAATTTGAATATGCACAGGAGAGACCGTGGGAGATAAGGAATACTACTAGGGTTGTAAAGTAGTACAACCACTATGAAAAACAAAATGCAGACCACAAAAACTTAAAATACAAATTCCATCTAATCAGTTATTTCCTACTAGGTATCTTCCTGAAAGAATTAAAAAGATCGTAATACAATGATAGATGCATACATATATTTATAGCAGTTCAGCTCACAATAGCTAAATCTTGGAGGCAGCCTACATGTCCATCAGAAGATAATGTATGTGTGCAATACATAATGACTACATTTCTCATGGGAGTTAGTACATGTACATAAAACTACGAGTATATACTAGTAAAAACTAAAATTGAAAAAATAAAGACAAAAAGTATAAATAAAAAGAAAAAAGAAAAGGTATAGGCAAAATAAACTTAAAAACAGAAAATAAAAATCTGAGTGAAAAAAACTTTTAAAATGTATGAGCTAAGACAAAAAATATCATTAAGTAGGTAAAAGGTGATGGGGAATCAGAGGAGGAGGGGGGAGAAGGAGAGTAGGGAAAGGGGATTAGAAAAAAAAGCTGTAATATGTACATGTAACTACTCCCCAGGATGACTGTAAAGTGCACGAATTACAAACATGTATTAGTAAAACACATTTTTAAAAAGACTAATAATTACAACATAAAAATGTAGTATTCATACACAATGGATTATTACCCTGCTACAAAGAAGGATAAATTTGAGTCATTGGTAGGAAAATGGACACACTTCAAAACCATGATGTTAAGTGAAATAAATCTGACATACAAGTTTAAATACTGTATGGTTTCTCTTATATGAGAAATCCAAAGTATAAATAAATTAAAGAGAAAGATGGAAGATAGATAAAAGAAAACATGGAAATGGGTATTTGGCAATTGGGAAGGGGACCAAGAGATGGAGAGAGAGGGGAAGGGTGGGGCAAATGAAGACAATTAAGATGCATCATATACACATACCAAATAATCATAGTGAATGAGGTTATTATGAATCACAAATATGTGCTAAAAAAGTGAATAAGTAAATAAATAAGTAAGCGATTAAAATCATTTATGTTAGTGAAAATTTAGAAGGGATAATATTTAACTTAACACTGTTTTTTAGAGTTTGTAATTACATTGGAAAATCAGGGCTTTATCTCAGTGGTTAGAGTGCTTGTCTTGCAAGCCAAAGGCCCTGAGTTCCATGCCCAACACACACAAAAAAAGGAAAATCAATAAAATGGTGAACTATAACAGTATAATTTTATAAAGTCATATAAACTTTACAGCAATATCCCAATTATGCTACAATAGATGGCAATAGAAAGAAAGTAATCTATTATCTTTAGTGTAATTATGACATATTTTGTCATTCTGAGCAAATTTGGTTTCTTTCTATTTTGTATTTTCCATTTTATCTCACTATGTTTTTGACTTTATAAAAAGATAAACACTTATTAAACAATATAGTATAATATGTACACACACATATATACATATATATATATATATATGTTGCTGTCTGAAATTTGTATCAATAGCCCTCTGTAAGATTTAATCACCCTTAGATTAATGCTGAAATTCCTTAGGTTTATCAAGATTTTCTTCAAATATTGATAAGAATTTTTCTCACAACTACTTATGAATTTCATGTGCTCATTAGTCCATGTGCATATACAACATAGTTCCCTCTTTAACTTGTCCAAAAAGTAGATAGTTTCTTTCAACTTCACAAGACACTTATATTGAGCATAGTGAACCTACCAGTCACCTTTCCTTTAGCCCTCCAGGGAATTCCAGAGTGAACCAAGGGTTGCAATCTCCAGTGATAGCCTACCATCTTGGCTCACCACTGTCTGAACAAAATAAAGCACTTCGGGTATTGACATTTTAATAATGATCAACTATATAAGAAAATATAATGGAATTTCACATGCTATGTATGGCCCACAGGATAAAAGGTGAACAGAAAGAAGAAAAAGGAAAATGTAATTTTGATAATGGTAGAACCTTCTGACTATCTGTCTTAGTTGCTTTTCTCATTGCTGAGACAAAAATACTAGACACCCAAAGTTAAAGGAGGAAAGGTTTATTTCGGCTCACAGTTTGTAGTGGTTTCAGTTCATATTCAGCTGGTTTTAAGGCAGAGTGGCCTCGCAGAGAGGGACGGCAGAGGAGAAACAGTTTGTCACAGGACAGGATGAAGGCAATGAAGCAGCAAGGAGCAGTCTGCCTTCTTTCCATCCCTTTTTATTTCACCCAGGCTACAAGTCTATTGATTGGTGACACCCACACTAAGGTGAGGCTTTCATTGTCCCCACCCAGGACTATACTCAATTTAGTTAATATCCTTAATCCCAAATTCACACATCCTAGATCCAGCCACCTCTGAAAAGCCTCACTTATGAGCACTTGAGGCTCTTGGGTGACATCTAAAAACCAGCCATAACAGAGCTTCTCAAATTACAAAGGGTCCCTTTTTTACCTATTTATAATGGCAATTCTCACTTAATTTAGTGTTTTGGAATTTCTATTCATTTTACTCAATGAGTAAATTTTTTTGGAGTATAAACATCATCTCATGTTTATTCAGACTGCATATTTTGTTCAGACCACTGTCTAGTCCTCCTTATTGTCATATCTCAATGTAGATGGAATACTTTTCCTAATTTTAGTTACCTCATCAGCCTGGGTAAATTTATGCCTTCCTATTTTATCCAAATTTTCCAGACAAATGAGACCTCTGGCTGTGCTGAACAGGATGTATATATTTACAATATTTATAACATATGTAGTCTCAACTTCCAATACAAATGATAAGGTTGTCAGCATGAAATTTTATCTGGGTCAGGCAAGTACCATCGTCCTCTTGTCAGATCTTACCCAGAAACACCTACAACCTCCAAGTGTCCACCAAGATGCAATCTAATCTTTTTAATTTGCTCTGATGTGCACACTAGCTCTTTCTCAAAGCTACAAATTTTCTTCTTCGTTCAACTTTATATTCACTGATTTAGTGTTACCGGATTAAAGATAGGCCTTTTCATTACATTTGAATTTCAAATAATTAAAAAATAATTTGAGATAAATTATGCTGTAAAATCATTCATTTTTATGTAATATTTAAATTTAACTGTGTTTTTTGTGTTCTTTTAGCCTTATTTTGCTTTCCTAAACTGTGTAATCATATTCCAAATACACACCTGAAACACAGCAAAGCATTTTGCAAATTTACTTGGAACATAACATATGAAAACCAAGTAGTGTAAGATCTCGAATTAAACTTCAAATTAAACCAGGAAAAGGTGAATTTCTGCTTCTAAACTTTTAATTAAAGACTTGAAGGGAAAATGGATATCAAGCAATCTTGATAGGAGTCTGTCTGAGTCAGCATTTAAAAGATCAAATGAAGAAAAATTTGATTATAAAAATGCAATTATCAACATGACATTTCTTTGTAAAAAGTTCTTGTAAATTACTTTTCCATTTAGTAAAAACTTTTTTGAATTAAATTCAGAAGTCATCTCTAAAGCATGAGATTTAGTTTTAAAGTTAAAACAAAAAGAAAATAAGAGTCCAGTAATAATATTCTTCTTTACCTTAGCTTGTTTTCTACATGGACACAGTAGCAGAATCATTTTCAGCCCATAGGTTTTAGTTATTTTAAACTAAAGGTTAAGTCATTTGTCTAACAATTAGGTGTTAGGCCTTAAACTCTTTTCATTTTAAGTCATTTGTCTAACAATTAGGTGTTAGGCCTTAAACTCTTTTCATTTTTACATATAATTTCAGATCTAATTTTTGGTGAGAAATAAGAATTCTCAAGATTATTTTAGGCTAAATAAAGGTAGAGAGTCAAATCATTCCTTCCCTTCCATAACCTGTCCCATGGTACTATAAATCCCCCACACACTCAGGAATTACTATGGTAGATTATATTGGCAAGTGTATCACTTACAGAATTAGAAGAGAAAAATTTCGCCATTTTTTCATAATTACTTAAGAAAAGAGAGACGTCATGCTAAAGAATAGGTGACTCTAGGCATATAGTCAGTCGTGCAATGGACACAACTGTCTAGAAAACAAAACCCTCAGAATTGTGCAATAGATTTGTATAAAAATATTTACAGGAACACTGTAATAGGAGAACAAAGAAAATGAATGAAAACTGAAAATGCTCATAGTCATTAATAGTAGAATAAATAAATAACATGTAATCTATAAAAGTACTATAAAATAATTGACTTTTATATGTATAATAACATGATCATAATATTGATCAAATATAAGCAAGATACATAGTATAATTCCACTTACGTAAATCTTAAAAGTATGCAAAATGAAGCAAAATTTTGTTTACAAACAATTTAATAAAAGTTAATAGAGGTAGGAAATGAAAAAGGCGAAATCCAGATAGACCAGAAGAAAGAAACATAATGGGGTTCAAAGTAATGGGAATGGATTTTTTTTTAAATTGAATGTGGTAGTTCTAACATGATTCTTTATACCATCTATATGCTTTGTAAATACTTTTATTTATAAAAATACCAACATTATTGTACCTTTATAAAATTATAAAGTTCATTACAAAATTAATAATAATAAAGCCCATTTCCTATTTCCAGGGAAATACTTTCTTTTGGGGGGCTGCAGTTGAGACAGCATCTCACTATGTAGACCAGAATGTCCTTGAACTCACTCTACATCCCAGGCTGGCCTTGGTTGAGATTACAGGCATATTCCACCCTACCTGGCAATTTTTCTTCCAGAATATTTACACACAACCTCGACAAGTTGAGTTGATGAAGCTTAATTCAGTAAATGTGTCTAGATCATATGTTCTACAGTTCTTTGTTACACTGTTTTGACCACATCCTATAATATCCAAAAATTATTGTAAAATATCAGTTATTTTTTCAAGACTTCTAAAAAATGAGGCAAGAAGAGTGAGTGGATGGTGGCTAAAACAGTCACTTGAATTTAAAAATTTAAAAGGTTAAAAAATTAAAATCAAGTTTTGATGATCCAAGTTATTATAATGAATTATAATTACTCTCCTCTACAAAAATTGTGAGTTTTTTTGCCTAGGAGTTTAGAAGAAGAGAAAGAATTTTAATAATGGTACAAGATTATTTCATGATGAGGATATCTGTAAAGGAGGAACACCATGTTCTATAAAATTTGTGTAGTTCTTTGTAAGCCAAGTCCCTGAGACTTTTGTGCCAATTACGATCCTTACATTGCTTCAGATCCCTCTTGGCCTCTATTATTTAAAAACTATCCCCTCATTACTACCAGGAAACTCAATACTGTAGCAGTAGTTCTGGGGTATGCCAAGCCTACCCCATAAGAGATGTTCATCCCTGAGCTGTTCAGAAGGACTGGCATCCTATAGGTACACATTCCAGTGAAGTGGAGGTGTCCTGCCTTACATGGTCCACTCTATCAGCACACTTTCCTCTCAGAACCTCTTGATCTCTTGCTCTACTGACTACCACAGGAGTTCTAGCAACTCAAATTTATTTATTGAATAACATCACTCTTTGAAGCTTCTAAGAATTGTGGCATGTTATCACTCTTCCTTAAGGCCACTAAGGGGGTAATAAATCTTATGAGATATTGCTTCCATATGGATAAACTCTCTCCCATCCAATATCATATTTCACCTCCCTCCTTGATTCAGCACCAGCAAAACCCACTCCTATATACACTTGAGAGGAGGGGAGAGGGGAAAGAAGCAAGGGAAAAGAAAAAAAAGAAAGAAGGAAAAAATGGAAACAAAGATTTTGTAAATAAGGAGAGAAAGGGGGTTGAAGAGAGGGAAGAGGATTGGGGAAAAAAGAAGAATCAAGATATGTTATGTACAGGTACAAATTCCATATAATGAATTTGATCATTATGTATATCGAAAATGTTACAATATGATCAATTTAACAAAATACAAGTTTTAAATTTTTTAAAAAAGAGTAGAAGCTAGGATACATGATGGGCTGTTTCTGTAACTCCCCTAGTTAGTCCCAACATTTTTAACAGAAGACTATTTTGTGACTGGATTCAGCTATTTCTGATGGCCAGTAGGAAAAATAGGACTAGATCCTGAAAGTATGTGTATTGTCTTATGAAATAGAGGCCTCGCCTTGTTTTAAATTAATCAGTGGAGGAATGCTAAACTTCAACTACAAACAAGCCTTCTATTCAAAGGAATCTAGAGATTCAAGATTTTCAAGGCCATTAACTCTAATGTCTCCTTCCCACATCTCAGGGTCAAACATCTTTGTAACCAACATCCTGAGTGTAAAAGTCTTACCAGGGTTAAGGATGAAACATTCTCTGGAGCTTTTCTGCCTTTAGCAATAGATCCTGTCCCTTAAACATAGTTATTCTTTGCTATGTAGCTCCTGGAGACGAAAGTCAGTTTGTGTGTTGCTTAGAAGACCCTCTGGCTTTCATATCACCTTAAATTAGTGAGTATTCACCTTCTGACTTTCATTTTTCCCCAACAGCAACCAGCAAGAAGCAGGAAATTTATATTCCTTATGTTTACTTTCTTCAAACTTCTTCAAATTTCCCAATTTCAAAAAAAAAAAAACAAACCTCCTTTATATGCTTACATACTTAAATTTAATAATAACGTTAAAATATAACTAAAGTGGTTTCCACCCTTTAAATGACTCCAATAAGTTCAATTGTCCATCTTTATTTTTCTCCATCAATTCTGTTAAGTTAAATCACATGAAGAGGAAATCTGTGGTCATTTATTTTAAAGCTTTCAATATATATTGCCAAATATAAACCAAAAATGTTAGAACAATTCATCAACAGTTTATCCCACTATCGGAACAACAGCACTTGTGTCTCCAGAAACACATCAACTTTGGTGATATCATTTACCCAAAGTTTTGCTAATATATTAATTTTTCAAATTTTAAGTATTTTGAGTCAAATTTTAAGTATCTCAGTTTATAGTTTTTTTAAAATATGTATTTTCTTTGTAAATTGACTATCTAAATTCTTCAAAATGTCAGCAATAGTGATCAGACAATGAAGGTCATTTGAGCAGGGCTGTGAGCCACTTTCTGAATGTTCCTACTAGGAAACTTTAGGAGTTGGAGTGAGTGACATTATGGGGAAGAAGACATGTGGTAGAAGACAGGAGGGAGGAAGCAGATAGCAGGAATAGTGCCACACCTTCAAGTTCACATGCACATACTTAGGCGGGCACACACACACACACACACACACACACACACACACACACCCCTAGTTTCAATAAGAATATATTTCTTTTTGTTTTACATATTTAGTTTATCCTTAAATTTTATTTGAGATAAAAGGTCAAGTAAAACAACTTTGAAAACCCCAACTCTTGTCCAACTCCTGAATTTTCTGGATGTGGAGAAGACTGAATCTCAGGAGAGCTAAGAGCTTCTGGGAAGCCAAGTAAGGACCAGCAGGCCAGGCAGGTGCCATCTAAGCAGGGGCTCATCTCCACGCTGCTGTTTCAAGAAGTGTTCTCTTTTTGACTACACAGCCAGAAAACAGCTCAAGATGATTCAACTGTAAAGAGTTCAAGAACTTTCTCTTTAAAACAAGATTCTCCCTTTCAGGAAGGCCTGCAACACTTTCAATAAACCGTGTTCCGCTAGCCGCCTCTAGAAGATTACCTGCATGTTCTGTGGATCTTTGCAGACAAAGAAGTCACATCCTGAAGACTTCTATAAAATCACTATTTTAAATGGAAGACAAACACTAAATACACTATCTCAGCTTTCTAGCTACCAAGTCCTGATATTTATCTCTCCTGAATATTTGATTGATAATGTTCTCTTCACAATGATTAGTACACAACTTACCAAATCATAATTTACTGATTCATCTTGAGTTTAAGGAATATGAGCTTTGTTGTCCAGTCGCTGGATATTATCAGGGCTGAAAATATCTTTGTGTTCCAGGATTTCCATATTTTAGCAATTATTTTTAGTTCATGTACTTTTGCCCCAAAGCAGTTTCAAGAGAGTCCAATTTTAAACATCAAAAGGTTATAATGCCAAATACCTGACATGTGAATTTCAGACTATCAAAAATTTTTGCATTTTAAAAATAATATTTCTTTTTTTCCACTTTTTCTATTATTAACTATTCATTTTCTTCAATATTTTATATCCTACGATTTACACCTACCATTTATTTTGTACCTTCTTTGTGCTGAGAAATTGATCTGTAGAACCTCATTTAATTCTTACATTGATAAGGATTTATGTAGGCTTAAGACTATTTCCATTTCCTGGATGTAAAAATGGAGATTCAAAGAGGTTAAGCATCAAATCACTAAATAATGATTTATCTGTTTCTAGATCTCAAGATTTTAACCACTGTATTTTATGCCTTACATGATACAAAGAGAATTCCTGCCATCATTTCAATAGTTCCTTTGCTTGAGCCTCAATTGCTACAGTGTGTACAAGAACTTTAGGTCATATTTCAAGTGATAGAAATTTTATTACACAGACAGGGAAATATACTTTACACTCACAGTCAAATCTTTCAAGACTTACAGTGAATACATTTTAGTACAGATAAAATCAGAAGTTTGTCACTAAATTCTTTAATACTCAATAATTCCCTTGTGTGTTAAAGTGAAAGTTCATAATCATTATGGTTTGGCCTATAAAATTGTAAGGCTCTTGAAGGTATGGCTCTAGTCAAAAGTATGCATATATGTTTATAATATTTGTATCTAAACCCTTGAAGTCAGAAAGATGAAAGACAAGTTTGCTAGATTTATCTCCTTTCATAAGCCACATTCTGATTCTGATAATATCTACATATTCAGTTCATGGATGTGAAGTGTTAGAAATTATAAGAACTATACTTTCTAATTTATGTAAATATAAGCTAGTAAATATTTACTAGCACATATATTATGTCAGTACTACAGATAGTTTTGAAAAGTCAGGCCAGGGATGTACCTGAGTCACAGAGCACTTGTTTAATTAGACCCTGCATTGGTGCCTGCATCGCCCCCCCCAACTAAAAACGAAAAAAAAAAAAAAAAGAAGAAATCATTAGTGGTAAAAATTCATTTTAACCCAATAGTTAAGTTGTGATCACATATTTAAACCTACAAACGAGAAAGGGAGTGATATTAACAAGATTGTTATAACTTACAGAAAATGAAAACTATCTCAAATTCAGTTTCATATATTATACACGAGGACATAAAACTGTAAAGTATTTCACTTTACATTTTTATGTGATTGGCAAATAATTTGGACTGTTCTGCAGTGTATTCTACTAATAAAGTTTTTGTGAAATGATGGTTTGTTTGTATATTCAGTTTAGAAAATTAACAATATATGGTTTTGAACTTCAAAAATTTACTACTGACCAAAGGACAGTCAGAAAAAGCATTGTGTGGTAATTATTAGTATACCATTAATAATTCCATTAGCCTCCTTAATGTTAGTTACCATTTTCAATATTGATTTTGTATTTGTTTCTATCTAGATGTTGGCCAGCATAGCTTCTGCTGTATAATTTGAAATTTTTAAGAAGTGGCTCTAATTGACCGGATCTTTGGTGCCAGTCATAGGCCTCCACCAAGTTTTACTTGCGCTGACATCATAACAACCATTTCACAGATTGCGAATTCTGCAGGAGAGGAGGCCCCTCATCTGCCCTTGTAGCCACCAGAAATCTACAATCTAGAATTTCCTAGGTTTCTTATCTTGGCCTGTGAGCTTTTAGGGTTCTGATCTCTAAATGTTTGCCTGAGGATCTCACCACCTTAACTGGCAAATACAGGGCTCATAGTCCTTTCTTGGCTGCCTGAGTTCAGACTTATTATTTTGATAACCTGAAGGAGACACTTCAGTCTACTTCAAATCAAGACCAGTTTGAAACATCCAGAGTTTTCTGCCTGAAATTCAGTTATTCTTCTGTCAGCTGAGTATCCTCTTGGTCTGGTCTGCTTTACTTGGTCCTGCCAGCCACAGTCTTGTTATTATATCATCATCAACACTTAACTCTTTGGGAACAGCAGAATAGAGGAATATCGGGAAAGGGGTCAAAACTAGTGTGTATAAATTGACTACTATGTTTAAGGGATACACTAGACACTGTAAATGTATGTGTGTTTAATCTTTTAAGACTCCATGGTATTAAAAATTTTAGCCCCATCTTATAAACGAGAAAGCTGAAGCTCAGAATTCATAAAAAGTTTAACAGAATCCAATACAATCCTCACATGGTAGAATTTCTCGTTCCCTTGAAATTTCTATCATTACTGGACATAGCAGAATCTATGACAGCACCATTTCTAATTAGATGTTTGCCTTCATCTTTGGCTTATTTCTTTCACTTTTTTGTAGGGAGAACTGCCTGTGTAGTTTGATGTTGTTATTTTTTATAAATAGAGCATGGCTATTAAAATGAATGTGAGTTCTCTGGAACCAACAACTCATTGAGTCTCATGTTGTACAGATTTTTCCTGAAATTCTTGAGTTTCAGTTGAGCTAGAAAAACAGCATAATGGTTAATAGCTTTTTACCTAGGCAAATGTGTGTTCAAGTTTTGGTACCACGACCAAGGGTCTAATTATTTCACATCTCTTCGTGAGTCTGCACACCTAAGGCTCTCAGCAGGATTCATGAAGTGACAAGGAGCATGTGTTCAGTAAGCACAAAATAGAGAGGTGCTATTATTTCATAATTATTATCCATTATTATGACTATGTTCTTCCAATGTACACTCTATTCTCATGTTCTGAAATTAAGCAGAGAGTAAGACAAATAAAAGTTAGGTAAGTGACCATAAACACCCAGAATAGAAATCATAGTTCTAGGTTTCCTTCAAAATTCTGTTTTCAACTGCATGTGAGGAGAACACCCAGAAATGGAAGTTTTAAAGCTTGAAAAGGAGGAAATCATGTTCAATTCTCATTTCTTGTTGA